>JBBMKC010203713.1:0-13777 GCA_037834085.1 Bipalium vagum
TTATTATTATTATTATTATTATTATTATTATTATTATTATTATTATTATTATTATTATTATTATTAATTTTTTTTTATTGTATAATCATCATTATTATTAGCGGATTTTTCCGTTATTTAGTGATAATATTATAATTTTATCCATTATACTCATATCATTTAGAATAATACATTTTGTCGGCATATTGAATTTGTTTTACATTTTTAATTTCCGGATCTGTCAACGTCGGAAAATCATTAGGCTGAACCATTATATTTATTGTGTTTATTATTTACCTATTATGTATTGATACAAAACAAATTAACCTAAATCTTTTATTATACGTTTTCAAGAAAATTATAATTTACATTTTTTGACTATTTACAAATATCATTTACATTTTGCTTTATCTCTTAATATTTTTTATAATTATAATTATGTTAATTATAAATTTTATAATTATAAATTTGTTAATTATTAATTATAAGTTTTATAATTATAATTTTATTAATTATAATTTTATTAATTATAATTTTATTAATTTTAATTTTATTAATTATAAATTTTAATTTATGATTATTTATTTTATTTATAATTATTATAATTTTTATTAATTTTATTATGAAAAAATAATTTTCTGGAATTTTATGTTTCTTCTTTATTTAGTCGAATTAAAATAATAATCGAAATTTAATCGAAAAATAATAAATACCAACTAAAACAAAGTTTTCCGTTTAAAAGATATTAAAAGTTATTAACAGTAATCATCTCAGTAAAACAAAATAAAATATTACAATGTTTTCAGACAAAAAATTGTCTCTGGAAACAATTTAGCCGAAACAGTCCAAGGCCGTTTCCCGGTTTTTAATGATAATGCGTTTCTCATAAAATTCACGTTGGAAAGAAATAACGCCCAGAATTTTATTGCACCATTTAATTTCATTTAATTTCATTTTACAAATTTAGAGAAAAAATATTGGAAATCTTTTTATATTTTTATTGGATTTTTTATTTCATTTTTCGTTGAATAAAATCTTTTTTGGAATTATTTTTTTCTCGTTAGAAAAGCGATTTTATTTTCAAATTTTATTCAAAACTTTTTCGATTCAGTTTTTAATATTTTATTATTAATTTTATATAATAAATTTATTATTAAATCACAATAAAGGGTTTTGGACAATTATGGATTAAATATATTTTTAAAAAATTTTATATAAATTTAAAAAATTAAAAAATTTTCAAGGTCAAGATAAAAATATTTAAACATTTATTTTACTTATTACATTATATTCAGCTTTATAAAAAAAATTATAAACAATAATATATTTCCAATAAAATCTTTGGTCCAATCTTTTCCTCTTCAATTGGATATTTTAATTAAAAATTCAGAAATCCATTTAAAACGTGACTTCTTTTGATTTGATTTTAATTTAATTGTTTATTATGTAAATCTATTTAATTTACCAAAAAGTATATAAAATTATCTCTTATTAAATAAATAAATAAATAATATATATTCGCTGTACAAATAAAAAATCCAATTTTGTTAAATATCTTTAACATTTATTTTATTAAAAACGACATAAATTTATCAATCAAAGGAATCTCCATTGCTATGGATAAATTTAAGTCGTCTTGCACGCAGTTGAAGAATCCCATCTTGAAAAAAGTTTGACTAATTGGAAGCGAAAAATTCCTCAATTTTTTTTCAAATATGGCTTTCAATGATTGAAAGCTTGTTTCAAAGAAGGTAGACTCCATTGACCTAAAAAAGGATAATCAGTTGGACCAATACCTGTTGAATACGCCAAATGCCCCAAGATTTATCAGCTGAGCTTCATTATGGTGTCCTTTGAAGCTATATGTGGATCATTGCAATATTTCGTGACCGGATTTTAAACATTTTATTACAAACCTGAATCAGAACGTTATAACTAATGTTTTATATTAAAATGAATCATAATGTTTAGGTGATATTATCGGGTATTATTTTAAGTTAAATGCTTGCTTAAATAATATGTATTAATATTTACCTTGTCGTATTATTTAAAATATTAATATGAAATTGACCGAAAAGAAAAAACTGCAGCATATGGATGTCACCACATTTCTCCTTGCACGAAATAAAAATAAAACTTTTTGGATGGATTAGTAACAGGCGATGAAAAGTGATTCCTGTACGATAAGGTGCAGGATAAAAGAATCTGGAATGAGCTGATGTAAGGTGAGAACAATTTCCAAAGGCTGTAATCAAATGAAGGTATAGCTGTGTATTTGGTGGGACTGCAGAATCACTATTTATAATGAACTGAGTCATCGTGGTGGCAACAATAACCGCAGATAAATACTGTGATCAACTCTCAAAAATCGATACTGTAATTCGTCAAAGCCATCCAGCTTTAATAATTGAGAGTTGGTCACAGTATTTATCTGCGGTTATTATTGCGGATTTTTTTTTCACCACGATAATATCATACTCCACATTGCATATAAGACCTTAGGAAAACTACGAGAGTTAGAATATGAAATTTTGTAGCCACCTCTGTACTCGTCAGAAATGGCACCAACAGATTTTTATCTATTCCGGTCTTTAAGCAACAGTTTGATTGGAAAGAAGTTTTTTTCCGAAGGGGATGTTAAGAATCTCGAGTGACTTTATCCTAAGAAACCCAAGAGAATTTTTTAAATTTTTAATTGAAAACTTGTAGATTGTTGGAAACTAATTGTAGAGAGAAATGGTGACAAACTATTATGGTAATGATTAATAAAATCATTTTATAAGTTTTTGACTTTTTATAAAATTGGGCACGAAATTTGACAAAATAACCTAACATATAGACAAATTTCACTGAAATTCACAAAATAATAATAAATAATATTTGATAATAAACGAGCAGACATTTTCATTGTCATCGCCAGATTTTATTCTTCAGTGTTAATTTATTTAAACATGTGCCCATGGTTCATTATACTTTACGAAGTGTTTAAGTATCTTTTTTGAAGAAACTTCAGACCTTTTCTATCTCTCTTGAACCGGAAGCCCAAGTGATGGTTGATAATTATTTAGCAAGAACAAAGAGGTATAAAATGTTCCTAACTCTTAAGTAACCATCCTTGAGAACTGTGAATGCTTACTTACGTTTTTTTTATCTCAGTGATGAAAACAATTACCAAGCCACTAATTTTAATAAAGTTTTATCATTAATAAATTGGAAATTAATTAAATTTGAAAAGTTCAAATAAATATTGAATATTAAAACACAAACACTGTATATTTAAACAAAACTATTTAAGTCATAAAAATAAAAAAATAATAAAAGTGAATCAAGGTGATATCGAAACAAAGCTGAGTCTTCAGTCAAGCTGAAATAAAGGAAATATAAAAACATTGACAATCATACAAGCAAAACATTAAATAAATAATATTACATTATGAATGTGGTAAAAATCGTTCACTTTTTTGCATGACTTAAGATCAAAATAACAGAATCATTAATTCACTCAGTCAATTAAGTCAACTTTGTTAATATTTATTCCCAGCTCAAAATATTATTTATTTAATTACTTTTGTTAATAAATGATATTCTTTTATTCATTTTTTCAACCAATCTCCGTTATAAATCGATGATCAAAGTAATACTAAGTACTAATGTTGTTTTTCCAATGACAAGTGAAGGTTTTTCTTAAAACTTTTCAAAAGATAATCTTTATTTTACAAGACAAATTTCATTAACAGAAATATAATCTTTCGTTTTGACAGACAAAAGCCCAATGATGGACTATCTTCTGGATTATACGTTTTTATTAATATACCATTCAGCGGGTCTGGAGCCAGAAAACTAATTTCTGTTTCTTGTGCAGAGTTTCTTCATCTTCTTCATCCTCTGAGAAAATGTGACATTGAGCGAAATAAGTAAATGTCCGAAGCTGTGACATCTGGCGAGTACGGCGGATGTGGACATAGCTTAATTCCATTAAGGCTGTTTAAAGTTGCCATTGGTTTCTGTGAATGACGAGGCTTTGTGTTATCCGTCTGTAATAGAACCTTGCGATTGTTTAAAGCAGGATATTTTATTTCATAACTTTATGCAATGTCTTCTATTATGCTGAATAAATATCCGAGTTTAAAATAATGTCACCTTGAAGAAGTTTCAAGAAGAGAATTCCATTGTCGTTTCTGTTTGGGTTATTAAAGAACATTCACTTTTTATCCATGGCAGCAATCCTTTTGAAAAAAAGGTCATCTAATGGGTTTTTTAAAATGACTTACAAAATCCATATGTTTATTTGTCTGATTTTCAAAAATTTCATAAGAGTCGATTCGAGGAGTTCTATATTTTTTCCCAATAGAATAAAGATATCATAAAATGGTAGACTTTGAAGAATCAAATTCAGCGGTGTATCAATGAATTGATGGAGACAGATTGAATTCAACAGATTCTTTCAAAATATCTTCATCAAACACGGATATCCTTCCTCAACTGGATTACTGTTAGAGACTGATGTTATCCGATTTGAAAATTGCAAACAACCGCTGTTCTCTTGTTTAATTCATTTGAATTTTCAACTTAAAGTAATAAAACGGAGGCTTCCTAGCGAGGACAGTATTTTTCTATAATGTCGTAAAATTGTTAAAATTTGGGTTTTTACGGTCGTTATTAGAAAAGGTTACTTTAAAAAGTTGATGTAAAATATTTCTCACTTTTATACTTCATATTTCATCATACATAAAAGATGTTTCATTTGAGTATTAATAACAAAAAAAATGACATTTTCATTGGCTTACGTAATATTACTACTACTACTATTATTATTAATAAAAATAATAAAAGTTAATATTACAGTGCAACTTCTATTTTGGACCAATTTCTGAAATGGACCACACTTCTATAATCGGACCAAACTCCATATTTGGACCAATAATTTGCACTTATCATATTTCTCGATATTTTCATATAGAAAATAAAATTCTCGGTCCAAAAATTTCAATAATTTATTTAAAAATTTAAAAATTTGTTTTTAATAATATTTTGGTATAACATTTTCAAAATCAGGAATGAGTAAAAAATTATTCAAAAACGTTGAAATATATTATTATTTATTGGACTTATTGTTGTTTTTTTAAATTTCTATTTTAAATCTATTATTTGTACATCCATATAAGTTCATATTAAACATGTTTTATAGCCTTTTTACGTCTTAACTTCTAATATTAGACCAACTTCTATTTTTGGACCACTTTTGAAATTCTGTGGTCCAAAATAGAAGTTGCACTGTATTAATATTATCTTTATAATTTAAATTTTTATTTTTTTTAAAGAAAAAAGGAATAAATATTTTTAAATAATTAATTTTTAATAAGTGTTTTCCTTCTGATTCTTGATATATAACTTAATTAGACTGATACCTTATAAATTTTTCATACATTGTTGAAATATTATACAGATCCCAGTACAGGTGAAGTATTCAGAATCAAATTAAATGTTAATTCAAACAAACTTATCCCGCTCATGTCTCTTTCATTTAAGAGTTCGCATCATATATTTCCTATTAATATTTAAAGAATAAATTGTCTTAAAAATTGAATATTTATATATAACTTTCGATAACATCTCTGAAAAAAAAAGAAAATAATGTTATGTCATATATTTTCAAAGTCAGTCATATGTGTCGACTTTAAAGGATTAGAATGATGGAAAAATCATATTTAAGAATTCACCAATTCCCAGGAGACAGAAATATTTACCATGTTTCTTCGCAGATTCAATAATATAGAAAGAAAGAAATTGAATTCAATGAAATATTTCACATATATTTTTATTTCATCTTTAATAAAATGTAAAATAATTATCATCAAAGTCATACAATGTGATGGATCATATCTTAATGAAGAAATATACCTAAAATTAAATGTGTTGACTTTACATTTTTTAATCGGCAAAAACCAATTGAGACGCTGAATTTATAATATATAAATATATTATTATTTTTTATGATATATTTATATTTATTATTATTATTTATATTTATATTATTATACGTCGTTGAAATAAATCCAGATGTTTTATAATCTTAATAAAAGACGTAGATAGACAAAATTAACAACTTTTACAATAATATCAAAATATAATTTAATGAAGTTTTAAATTTCAGGATTATTCGATGCAATCACCACTAACCGCGTCGAGCCAATCTCAGATTGCACGGAAGGCTTGCTTGACCTCTTCCGTGTTCAATTTCTTTATTACCTTCATGATGATAACCCGTATGAATTTGATTGTTTTGAGTTAACTTGTGACTCAACTACTCCATATAGTTAATAATCGAGAGAATTGCAGTTAGAGATCGAAGGTGATTTTCAGATCTATATGCCAGGTGAGCAGTGGTAAGGGAGATTTTTTGTAAAGCTGTAGTTTTGTTTTCCTGAGATTTATGAGAAGAAGCAGAGTTTTCTTAGAAGATATACTTCTTGCGTCTCCTTTTTCGTCCATCTACAGTTTTAGAATCGTGTCTAACACTCTGATTTAAGTACCAGAATTATCTTTAAGACTACGTTTGAAAAAGTGAGGTGGCATTATCTGGTGCTCACCGCCTATCACATCTAGATCCTAACCGAAGATTGTTTATTGTGACATTTTCTTTTAGAATTGAACATATCTGTATTTTTTGTTAGCTGTATACCCTTTTGCTGACTCAAACTGTGGTCGTGTTGCAGCCAAACCATCCTTTTTTCTATTGGATTTCATCTGGCGTAAAGTGAACTAAGCACTGTTGTTTTTCGATCATATTTTAAACTCATTCAAATTTGATTAATCTGTTTTCTTGATAAATTAGCTTACTTAAACAAAAATAATTATGGTAATCACTAAATAAATCTTCTTGATTAAAACTTGGAAAATGTTCTGGATATATCTCGACGACTCTGCATATATTATAATATATAATATAGTATTATAGTAATTATTATTATTTTTTATAATAAAAATAATAATTAGTATTAATATTATTATATATTTTTTTTCAAATTTTGATTACCAAAAAAATCTTTCTCAATTCCTAAGTCAATAAATGCCTCTATTTCTTTTGTACATAAAGTCTAAGCTTGCAGAATTCTCTGCATTATTATAATGAGAAAGGCCAATAAGGAGGGAAGTCCCATTTGCCCAATAAAATTAAAAGGGATTTCTTGTGTTAGTCGATAAATATTCTTCAACTAATACTTTATCCATATTGTTCGAAAATGTTTGGAAGCAGTAAATATTCTTTACCAGAAATGATAATCAATATGACCAACGGGTCTGAATGTGAGCAGTGGAGTGCTTATCATAGGCAGATGTACAACAAATTCTACATGATAAACATTTCCTCCCAGATTCTTTGCGGCATCAACATAATCACGAACCTTGCTGCATATGTCATATTCTATCAGGATCGGGTAGCCAGTACCTTCAACAGATTGCTGATGAATCTTTCTCTGTGTGAATGTTTCTTTCAGGTTTGCTATATTTTGTATTCTTCTGTTGAAAACTCTCTGCTTCTTCAAAGCAGACTGGTATTCTCCAGTTATTATAGAGCGGTATTTTTTGCCAAGTTCTACCTATTTATTTTGGTTCCTGGGGTCACAGCTAGTCATATATCAAGAAATTGGGCAGTCATTTTAATAAGTGTCTATCGATTTGAAAGTCTCGTAAGAGCTTTTAGTACTAAATGGTTAATATTTCGTGAAGGACGAGTTCTCAAGGTATGCCTTATTGTACTGGGATTTTCCGTATTGATATCCGTTCCACGTAGTATTGAGAGAAATGTATTTCTTTGCGTTTCATACAACAATAGTCTGGTGACAATAACCGGATTTGGTCACCGAGCAATCTCGTTGGAAATCTACAAATATGTCTATGTTGTAGCCACTTTATTTCTGTTTCAAAACGGTGGGCCCGCAATAATCGTATGCACGATCGGATCGCTGATCATTTTGAAATTAGCCGACAGAAAGAAGATTAAAGATCGACTAAAGGGTAAAGAGTCCAAAAAATGTACCATGGTCGAAGAAACAACTTGCATTCAAACTCTAGAAAATGTCGACAACAGAGATAAATCAGCGGGGAACATGAAAAACAAAAGCTCTATTCATTTATTTCAAAAAGATATTCAAGAAAAGCACAGAAAACCCTCTCGCAAGAATCAAAGTTCCAGTAGAGGAGGACAACTGGTTATCACACTCTCCATACTTTTCGTGGTCTGTGAACTACCGTCATTTTTCAATAAGCTCTTCGGAATATTCGGAATACTACAAGACAGCTTTTTCTCCGAACACCTTGTGATATCGAGCAACTTTGCCACTTTGCTTGACAGTTTCGTTAACTTCTTCATCTATCTTCTTTCCAATCAACGATTCAGAGAACATTTGTTACAAAAACTTAATGCTTTAATGTTGAAACTCCAATGTTCATGTAACAGTCAGACCTCCTTCGATTAGGTCTCGGTCTCAGGTTCTGGAGATCGAGAACATTTCTTAAGGTGACTTTTAAGAAGAATTTACTTATTACTATCTATCTATAAAGATAAATATATATTTGTCTGTCAAATATGTGTTCTTAGGAAAATTGTATGTTTCCTTAATACATCTTATAAGATTTTATTTTGTTTTAATTAACTAAATAATTAAAAATTAAGTTAAGAAAAGTTTTACATAAACTGATCAATTAAATAATTAAAATATGAAAATAATAATTTTTTTAATTAAAATTCCTTTTAATTGGTTAAATAATCAACAAAATAATTTTAAATAAATTAAATAAAAACATGATAAATTAAATAATAAATACATCGGATAAATACATTTTTTTAAAAGTTATTAAATAATTAAAATAGTAATTTTAAATTGATTAAATAAATTAAATAAAAATTGATCAATTAAATAATTTAAATATAACAAAAATAAATGATTTGTTTCTAATTACAATTAATTTAAATTATAAAAGATTCAAAAAAATTTAGAATTAATTAAATTATTAAACAATAAAAAAATCTTTAATTAATTAAATAAAAGTTGATAATTTAAATAATGAACATATATCATTAAATTAATAATTAATAATTAAATAATAAATAAATAGGGTTTTTTAAAAACTTTTTTTCTTTAAAAGTAAATAAATAATGAAAAAGATAATTTTAAATAAATTAAATAGAAATGGAAAATTGAATAATTAAAATATAATTATAAATAATTTGTTTTTAATTTTAATTCTTTTAAATTGAAAAATAATTAACAAAATATTTTTAAATAACTTAAATAAAATATTAACATAATAAGTTTTAATTAATTACTTAAATAATTAAATATATTAAAAATAAATTAAAAAATCTTTTTTATTAACTTAGAATTTTGCCATTTTTTGCTATGAACTTCTTAAAATACAAGTAAAATGATAAGGCTTCAATTATTTCTTTGAGATGAAAGATCAAATGATTATTTTATGACTTGAGAGTTTAAAATGAGTGTGAGTGGGAAAAGTTTAGAAGACTTTTGTTGGATTTCAATGAAATCACTGCCATCAATTGCCAAACAGTATTAATGGACCTTAGAATTAGAGTTGGAAATGAGTTCAAAATATAAAATCTTATTAAAACTAAAATATTTATGTGAATAATGGAAAAAAATCATTAATAAAATACAGTTAAAATCAGACTTGAAAGTTACAAGAAATAAGTTTAATGATAAAGAAAATGAATAAATGATGTATACTGGACAAAGAAGAGATAAAACTGTTGAAAACTTATTGTGAAGACTTCATTAAATATATTCAACGAATCTTTGTTCTTTCAGTGACATTCAAGTGATTCAAAGACTACGAAAAAAATTATTAAAAAATTTGTAAAATGCTGGGCATAAAAAACAGGTAATTAAGTGTTGATATATACAGGGTGTTTCAAAATTAACATTCCATCCTTGTTTTTATAAATGTATTCAAATAAAATCAAATTTCAAATAATTTCCATTTATCTAAATAAATCAATAAAGCTGATTTTTTAAAAAATAGTATCAATCAAAGACCGCAAATTTCTCGTGAAAATATTACAAGAAACGTGAATCTATAGAACAAGCTATCCTAGAATTTAGAAATGCATGCAATATCAAAAGAAAGCAGCAGTTACCTGATCACCACACTGTCTCTGCGTTGATTAAAAAATTAGAAGCGCTTGGACACAGTTCATGATTTACCTATAAGCAATTACCTTGCCTTTTACCTGCACAGCTACCGTTTCTAATGTATCTGATGTTTGAAGAATAACTACGGGAATAATTTTACGGCATGAATTAAAACTTTATTCATATAAATTAAAAAAAGGGCATGTGTTCTCTGGTATCAGGCAAAGGAACCGTACTTCTTTTTGTCAATAATTCCTTTCAAAATTTGATGACGTTTAAATGATTCTGAACAATATCTGATGGAGCAATGAGTGAAATTTTCCAATTTCTACCAACCCGAACAGGCAAAATAGTCGCTTCTGGATTGAAGATAAATGTGAATTGACAATTATTGAGATGTCCATGATTTCCCAATCAAACACAGTGTTTACTGCTTTCAACAGTCCCCATATTCGGTCAATGGTAAAGATGTATGGAAATGATTTTTGGGATCTCATTGCTCAGTTACAACAAAGGCGTTAATTTAGTCGTGCGATCATTCAGCAGGATGGCGCTCCTCTCCATACAGCTATTTCAACAAAAGATTAAACATTTTTAAAATATTATCCTTGGAAACATTGAAAAAAGCCAGAGAATGAGTAGAAGGTAACCAATGTTTCGAATAGCCTTACATATCAACTGTCGAAGGAAACATGGAAAAATTCCTAATCTGGTGCAAAACTATGGTGATCTGATAATAAAAATAATAGTATAAATACGTTGCAGTGACTGAGACTATGAAGTAGACATCATAATCTTTGATAATCAACTAAATATTTTGTTTTTTGCAATATTCAATAATATTATTACAGATATTAATTAATTTTCTAAATATCTGTTGGCTCTAAGTTAATAGTAAAACTATAATATAATATAATATAATATAATATAATATAATATAATATAATATAATATCTTGTAATATTAAATTTTATTATATTATATTATACGTTTATTATAATTTAAATTATATAGTGAACCGCGTTAATAAAGTTTCATCAGTAAATATCACTAAGTGAAGTGAAAATCATAATAAGAAAATTCTTCGTGATAAGCTTTCAAGATTTGGATTAAGATAAAATTTATTGATTTAAAGCCAAATTATAAAACAATTCAGAAAGCAGATTGCTTTTATAAGAAGAGATTTTCTTTCATTTGCAAAAGTATGATTAGAAGACAATTTTCCCACAATATGTTGATTTAATGATTTGATAGTTCTCATCACAAATCCCACAATCGATTTTGTATTTATTTAGCTATTACCAAGTTGAACATGTTAAAATAATTAAAGTTTAATAATTATAATTAGTTAATTAATTTGAATAATATGAGACTTATTTCATTTAAAATTATTTGTTGCAAGAGAGTGCAGAAATCATCCAAAAATGAAACATTAAAAAGGTCCAAATATGCCAAGTAAAATCATCATTCTTTGGAAAATAAATAAAGACTGGTGATTTAAATTGACCAGGTACGTATGCTATCATTACAGTGGACTTGTTAAAGATTTCATATTTCACAACTGTTTTACCAATCTTCTCTGATAATTAATGAATGTCAGCAGATTTCATTAAAATACTTTATTTGTAAATTCTAAACAATACATCGATTATTAAGTAGGTCAGTAGTCAAGGTCAAGGTCATTTAACATTTATCAAAACTCGTACCTAAAAAGAGTATTAACATATTTTTAAGAGATTTAATCTTCATTTACTTGAAGTAACGAATAATGTTATAATTCATACCAAGATCCATTTGTAGATTTTTCTACATAAATAATAATATATTTCATTTTTTAAAATTATTTTCTTCTTTTTTTGAATTTAATTTCTCACGAATCCTATCCGAATGTTTTTATGTAAATTATAAATACAAGAAAGTGTGTACAAAACAATTTTATAGGCAATATTTAAAGAACTTAATAAATTATAAAAATATAATATAATTTTCTTCTAGTTAATTTCAAGAGAAATCACAAAGAAGTCGATATCATTCATAACTTTCATGAGAAAATCGAAAAAATTTGGAATGTCAAAACTAATATGAAGCGCTCACTCGAAAAATGGTTTTGGCCGGAAAAAGGTCATTAAAGTTGACAAAAGCTCCAACATTTGATCACGAAATTTTTAAAAGGAGAAGCCTGATTAAAAAGAGAAATGGAGAATAATGAGACTTTGCAGGGAAAATAGTAAGATAATATTTCCAAAATAATTAAGTTTAAATATTTTTGTTTTAATTCTTTTTATTAGTTATTATCCTGGATAAGGGATCTGAGGTCAGAATTTTTAACACAAAATACTCATGTGAACAAGGGCCTTTAATAATAACAGTTTTATATCGTTTCCTCGTGTGTTCATAAGACCCTTAAAAGACATTCTTTCTTATATTTTTTCAATTTTATCATTAAATATTAAAATAGACTAAGGGAAATGTTCATTTTCAGTTACCCAATGTCATAATAAAAACAGGGGATAAAATAAATATTACTGTAATGGAATAAATAAAGAAAATATTATATATGAATCCTATGGGCCTATTTGAGAAGAAAAGTGAAGGAAAGGGAGATAACTGGAAAAGAAATGTTAAAAGCATGTCTTGTAGAAGAATGGCAGAAAATTCCTTCTGATTTTTGCAAAATACTGGTGCAATCAATGGATAATAGATGTCAAATGGTGCTAAATAACAAAGGAGGTCCAATAAAATATTAGACATGCCACTTACATTTAATACGTTTTTGTTTATATGTCATAAATATAATCGTAAATATAATTCTTGTGATCTTCATTTCCTGAGTTTTCCAAAAATAAGTTCATAGATTTTTGAAAATATTTAGTTTGATCTTTAGGCTACATCATACTTCTAGATTAATTGCTGTCCATTATATTATAATTATTTTTCAATATTTTTTTTGTCATAGTGCTTCATATATCTAACTATTTTAGAATATAGTGATCGTACGAATACTTTTTGCAGGTACTGTATATACAGGGTGTTTATTATTTATGTCAACATACTTTCATTTTAAATATTTTAACAAACAATAAAGACATAAAGTAGGTTATACTTTTTTATTTGAATAACATATATTTAAAAACAAATAAAATATGTAATTATATAATTTGACGCTCGTCGATAGCTAGGCAATGGCTTAATCGAGACAGTACATTTAGACATGCTTGCTGGCACATTTCAGTATCTACTTCATTATAAACATGACTGATTTTATCCTTCAGCTCAGCAATTTTATGAGGTCTGTCTCTGTACACATTTTGTTTTAGATATCCTCATAAGAAGAAGTCTGGTGGAGTTAGATCGGGCGAACAAGGAAGCCACTCAATTGGACCTCCTCTTCTAATCCAGCGATTTGGGAACTTTTTGTCTAGCTAGTTCCTGACTCTTGGCGAATAGTGCACAGGTGTCCCATCGTGTTGTAAGTACGTACGACCTCTTATTATTTTAGGCCATAACAACTTTACCAGAATCTCCAGGTATGGCTCACCAGTTACCGTATCTTCGAAGAAGTATAGCCCTATGATACCTTGTGAACTTAAACCACACCACACCGTTATCCCGACCCTGGAGTTTCTAACAGGAATTGTTATTTTAGG
>JBBMKC010203724.1:0-13776 GCA_037834085.1 Bipalium vagum
GTATTTTATTCTGGTGTGGTATAAATACAAGTGTTGCTTTACTGATTGTTTTGATTTGCACCACCTAAGATTTTGGAACCAGGTTTATATTTGATACCCTAAATATTGAATACTATTATCCAAAGATTGCTTTTGAAATTGTAATTCCTATTGATGCCCTCTATGCGACAGTGTGCAGTTAGGGGGGTTCTGAGCGGACCGGATTAGGCTCAGCTAATCACCCTTTGGACCTGTCGTCACAAGTGGTGAGAGTATCTAAATTTTTATTAATTTTTTTTCTTTTTAATTAACCTTTACGTACAGACAATTATATTACATTTAATTATTTAATTAATTATAATCATTTGATTTTCAGTGTGATAACATTTGATTTTTCTTTTGTTTAAAGACACTTGATTGCAGACATTTACTGATTATTTGATACGTATAGGCTAAGTGAAGGGGTCAGTAACTTTGCGAGCAAAGTATTTCGACAGGGTTCATAGTGAGTTAATATAGTAAAAATATCTTTGTCCATTAGATAGAACTGAATCAACAATATTCGAAATAGTAAGCACAAACAATCCCAGGGATATTTAAAATTGGTTATGTACACTGTACTGTATTGAATTATTCTACTAGACAATCGTACCATTAATACTGAAAACTATTTTAGAGAATATTTAAAGAGAAAAGACAAATAATTTTTATTTGAGAGTGTTTGAGTGAAATTGAAAATTTTCATAATTTTGGACTTAAAACACCATCTAACAAATTAAAAATGTTGATTAAAATTAATAAAACTTATAATTTATAGGTTTCTTATTATGTACTATTCATAAGTATTAATTACTAACCTTTTTACATACTTTTTACTATACCTTTTAATGTTCTTTACCATAGAAGTAGAAGTTTTAAATAAAACCCTATTTCGTACTTACCTTTTAATATTTAAATATCTTTAATATTTTAATACCTTTTAATATTTTTTTAAAAATACTAATATTGTGTACCGAATAAATACTTTTTTAGAAGCTTGTTCTTGATTTTACTTTTTATTTCATAAGAAAATAGCATGAAACCAATATATTAATATGTAATTGCACTTATAAATCAATTTAATTTTGTCTTGGTGTATTCATAAATAATAAAGTATTGTATTAAATAAAATATGAATAATAGTTTTAAAACATTAAATATTTTTTAAAAAGTTAAATTATTTTAGAAAAAAAATTAAAAATATTTTTTATAATTTATAAAAAAATGTTTATTTATGTTTTGTTTATATATTTAAAAGTTAAACAATTTGAATATCATGGCACAGGGTAAATTAAAAATAAAAACAAAATTACCCGAAGGTGTGAAAAAAGGTAAAAGTGCTGGAAGTATAAAGAAGAATGCAGGCCTGACCAAAAAAGGAAAGCGTTTTGTAGCTCCGAAAGATAATAAGATCATTGAAATAGAAAAAGCAAGGGAGGTTTTGAAGAAAGCTACGGATAAAAATCTTTTAAAGGCCTCTGTGAGTAAAGTAGAGGCATGCGAACGAAGAACATTATCTACGCTGAAATTTGATTAATAAATCTTATTTTTCGTATTATTTTTGTAAAGTAGTATTTGGTTAATTTGTTTTTTTTATTAGAAATATGTTTTGAATTTTTCTGAAATGAAATTAATCAATAGCTTATTTCCATGTATTTTTAAAAGGATATAATGCTAAATTTTATGTGAAAATTTTATTTTATTAATACTTGTTTAGGTTAACCATAATTGGGTTCTAAAGTTATTCAGGATTGTATTGTTTTTATATTTCACCAGACATCCATTTTCGAATCAAGTGCTCAATGTTTCAACGATTATGAATAATTTCTATCTTGTATCGAATTTATAAAATTCAAATTTAAGTAATTTAAAAGTCAACTTAAATTAAAACGATTACTTGAATAACAAATTTAACAACAATGCTATTTCCTTTTCATTACCAAGAAAATATTCTTTTTGGAAACGGTTTTGTCAGAATTAGCCTTTGATTTTACATGAAAATATTTTCTATATGTTCAGATAAAACTAAAGGATTATCTAAAATTTTTTTAATTGCTAACGTCATTGATTTTTCGTCTACTATTTTAGGCACAAAGAGTTGAAACAATAAGTTATAAATGAATGTGTACATAAACTATGATTTGGTAATATTAGTTATTGTCCCAACAATTTTGTATCAATTTCAATTTTGTAACATTTTGATAGAAAAATAAATAAGTGCGAATAAAATGAAAAGTATTTGTAAGTTTATTTTAACTAGAAATATATTTTCCACAAAATATATATAAACATTGTTTTGTGAATAAGAAAACCTTTGGTTATGCTTATTTTTTTAACGATAAAAATATTTACTTATAACTTTTAAAAAAGTACAATTGCTTCAACCTATGAACGAAAATAATTTTACAATCGGGGTCAGAACATAGTGGGGAATTGTTTTAAAAGAGTAGAAAGTCTACAAAGGTTGAGAACCCCAGAAAATAATTTCTTATCGAGAAACTTTACCTTTTTAAACTCAATTTTTAATTTGGTTCAATTGATACTTACACTCAAAACAACTTTAAAACTTCTAGAGCTGTCTGATTTTAATGATTTTGGGAGTTTATTATGTAGTTGAACTGTCCATTAATCTAAAACATCTTTTTTTTAAATTGACAATTTATTGTTCTTTATGTAAAAAAATCCTTTTAAGTCTTCCGTTAATTCTTACAATGTTGTCATCTAGACTCTTTGCTTGTCTTTTTCATGTTTACTCGATGTTAATATACTTGATTTTCTGAAACGCTACTTCTATTTCGCTAATTTTTCGATCTTGCGACTCCTTACCTGGGATTTCAATTGCAATCTTTTCTTTTCATGTATCTCTTTAAATGTTGGGTATATTGGCGAACATAATCTTGTTAATAATGTATACTGGTATCATTGATAATTTTTTATTGAAATATTCTTCACTGATTACTGCTCTTTTCTTTTTTTATCACTGGTTTTCGGATTTGATTGTATACATCCTACCTGACGATCATCAACCTAATTCATCTAAATCCTCGAACTTAAATCCACTTTCAAATTTTAGCTAGTCTAAATCTTCTACTTTCTTTGTTTCTTCTCTGTCTGGAAGGATGATCCAAAAATCTTGATTATTTTATGTACCAGTAACATTCTTGATCTATATCCTGACTTCGCTTCCTTTTCTAGCAAAATATGTGTAACTGGTGTAACGTATCCATATTCATTTTCCCATACTACTGACCATTCATTGGTCAATCTCTATACCCGTCTCAACACCACATTTACTACTGCTCATCATTCTGGCAAAAATCATGTGATCTAGTAACATTGACGCTACTATTTCTGAATTGTTAATTATCAGAGTAAATTTTGTTCTCAACAACTCCCGATTTAGCTTACAGTAAAATTTCTCCCATTAATTCTTGTAAAACATAATATACAAAATCTTGTGTAATCTGTTAGTTTTATATTTGTTTAACTCAACCTTTTGACTCTGACCATGCTATGATGGCTGATGAATATTCATTTGTGACTGATGGTATAAACTTTTGTGTTGCAATTTAAAACTGTAGTTGTTCTCAATTAATTTTTTTACCCTAAAGTTGATTTCTACCTTCTATTTGGACTAAAATTTCACCGAATCTAAACGTATTAAAAACTTTTATATCTTGTTAGACTTATCACAAGAAATCCAAAACCAAACAGCTTTAAGTCAGACAGGGTTACAAAAATCAAATTTTACTTAGGATCTAATACAAGAAAATAATAACATAACGCACTCTAACTACCCACTACTTAATCAAATCACCAATAAAAATATAAATGACTATGTCCAATAATAGTTGGTGTAATTAACAAAGTTCATGACTATTCAGACATAAGCAAAATAACAATGATATCAATTATCAATTTGTTAGAAGAAATGTTCAGATAAAAATGATTAACAATTTGTGCTTTTAGTTTAGTTTTTTGTTTTCTTACTAATAATTTATTAGTTAGTATTAAAAATTACAATTAAAGTAAATGAATTGAATAAATATCGAAAGAAACTAAAGTACAAATAAAAATTTTTTATAAAATAAGTTACTTTAAAAAGAACGATAAGAAAAAAAGATAATACTCTTACCAACAGGAATCCTTTTCAGATCCCCAGACTATTAGCTGAGTCATTTCGGCTCACTCAGAAATAACCCGTTGGTAGAGAACCTGAACATAATTCTTGTTCATAAAAATAGGCTGAATATACTTGAATAACAAAGCTTCTAAAAATATGTTCCAATGAAATTATTCGCCGACCTTTAAAAATCAAAATTCATTTTTTGATCAAAATAAATTTTCCACTTAAAGTTTTTGTGATAAAGCTTTAAATTTTTCTTAATCCAAATTCTCAGATAACTGCTCCTTACTCTTAATTACAAAAAAACTTAATTTTGTACCATTTAATTTATTCAACATTTCTTTAATTGGAATCTAAACTTTGACACTTTTATTTGTAATTGAATTGCCCACAAATATTTTCAAGAACACTTAAAATCATTTTGGAATTCTCAAACAATTTTAAGTCTCTCAAGTACAGATATTATTTAAGAGACCTAAAATTTCTAAAATATTTGAAAATATAAGCAATTGTTAAGAAATTTTTATTGAAATTAATTAATATTCTTATCTTTATTTTATTATTGGTTGCAGACCCTTTTTGCAGCCCTTATAGACAACTCTTCTGGTTGTGATTTTGAACAAGCAAAACCAAAATAATAATGATTATTAAATTATGTAATTGAAAAATGTTTCCTACCTTTGACGGTGAATAAACATTGTTGTGGTTATACTCTCTTCAAAAAAACAAAATTAGCAGATCAAATAGTAATCGACCAATGTTTTTATGAAACGAAAAAAAAACAAAATTCTCAAGGCTGCTCAAAGACTAATAAAAAAATAATCGATTTTTTTGTATTGTTAATGAGTATAATAGAGCTTTCATATTTAAATGTGTTGTACTCTGTTGTCTGATATCTCTTTAATGTAAAATTTTCACAGATAACAGTCACACTTGAATCATGAAATTCAATATCTTGTATTTCTTCAATGATCACGGCGTAGCATTTTTTGAACGTTCTTCAGGTTTTATAAAACCATATTTAAACTTTAATATCCACATATAAGCGATTTATAATGAAGAAAGAGATTCTTTTGAAATGCCTAAAGTCATATGATTTTTTGTTCCCTTTTTGTTTTTCAAAGAAATAATTTAATAATAATAATTTAATTATTTGATTTTCCATATTTTCAAGAAGATGTCAATTTAGAACGGCTTTTAATAATAACTGAATTGAATGGTTTTAATCATTTTTTGGAGCAATTGCTGCGCAATTTGCATCTATTGACCATTTTTAAAATATAATCATCCTAAATGATTAAAATAAAATCAAGAAATATTTATATGGCGAAAGCAGGTCGCTGAATTGTGGAACGATTTTTAATATGCATAAAATATTTTTCATAGTCCTTTTTTTGTTTCTTATAATAAATTTTAAACATTTAAAAACGGTAGTTAGGTGCAAACTATACTGAATCTGAGATAATTTTTTAGTATGTTCTTATGACAGAAATGAATTAAAATGACAGAATTTTTTTTTATTTTTCTTTATAACTTCTCTTTTCCACTCTTCACAAAATAGTTGTTTTTTCAATATATTAGGTCAACAAGTTAAGAAGTTGCCTATTTAGTAAATGGCTCCAAAATTAATAAAAAAAACGTTTTTTTGCTTTAAAACTAAATATAAAATCCAAAATATTTATAGATTAATATTATATATAAAAAAACAGTATTGTTTTAATATTCAAAAAATCGAGCAATTTTAAATGACTTCTGGAAATATTGTTTATTATTGACTTTTCAATTAAATAAAATGGCGTAATAGGCCACAGATATGATAATGGTTAAAAATGGTGAAGCAGATTTAGAAAAGGTAATTTCGACCTTTCAGATTTTGAACGGCCTGGTCAATTAAAAAGATTTTGTTGGATAAAAATTCATACCAGACCCAACAAAATCCTGCTAAGCAACTCGGAGTTACTCAGCAAGTGAGATCCCTCCGACTCGGACTATTTGGAATGATTCAAAAAGCTTGCGGATGGATTATTGACTTCCTCACTCCAGAAAACAAAGAGTATGATACTGCGGTCTCACTCCTAACGAGATTTAAGAAAATAAGTTTCCTGCAAAAAATCATAACAGGAGATGAAAAATTGGTATATTACAAAAACCCAAAACGAAAAAATCTTGGGTTCGTCCAGGTCAACCATCTTACACAATTTCCAATCGAAATGTTCACACAGAAAAAACCTTACCGTGCATTTGGTAGGACTGAATGGGAATGGTTTACTATGAGTTTCTAAAGCTAGGCGAAACAGTAACATCTGAAAGATACAAATGTCAATTGATCCTTCTGAAAGAGACACTGACAAAAAAGACCATTTATAGGAGCTGGAACCAGCCTGTTATTCTCCTGCATGACAACTCTCGACCGCATACGTCAAAGACTACCTCGACTATCTTTCCAATCTAGGCTGGGAAGTTCTCTCACATGTGACTTACTCACCTGACATGGCGCTATCAGATTATTATTTATTCAAACCTCTTCAGCATCATTTGACTGATGAGCATTTCAAAATCCTTGATGTCCAAAAATCATTGATAAATTTCATTGATTCAAAATCGCCATCTTTTTTTCGAACCGGAATTCACCAACTGCCTTGAAATATGGTTAAAATGTATAAACAATGATGGAGATTATTTCCTAGATTAATTTGTACATAAAATTGTATAAATATATCTATATTTTATAAATCTTTTGAATTATAGTAATAACTAGTATAAGACCTTTTCAACTTGTAGACCAATATGAACAATATATTTTTTTTCATAAAATTGAAATATTTTATGAAAAACCTCTTTGTTATTTTATTTATTTCTAATAAAATATTAAATAGGAAAATACCAGAACAGAACATTATCAAGCATTAGCATAATCCAATTATGAAATTTGAACATCAAAACCATTTTCCTATTATGCATCCGAATACTTGATAACTTCGACTTGTTAACACGTAGTTCGATTTAGTTTTTGCTAAAAATTAACTTAATTACAAATGATCCAGAAGAAATGAAATTCCTTGACTTAAAACTAAATGCATGGAGTGTCAAATTTTCATAAAGTAACAGGCATCATTTTATAATGAATAAAATGTAAAACTGAATTTCTTAAAGTTTGTTTTTAATGAAAATTTAATAAAAAGGAAATTATATAGAATAATGTTGGGTTGGCCAAAGGCAGATCGCTTCAAATTATAAAGACCACTAAAGGGTCTGAACTTATATAACAATAATAATAATAATAAATTCTAATAATAAAAATAATTCTAAAAATAATAAATAAATTATAATATTAATAATACAAATATTATTAATAATTAATAAAAGTGCATAATTAAAAAAACATGAAATAAAGTTTTTTTATCTTTGATCATCTAATCTTGACAAATTTCTAAGATTACACCAGGTCCCTAATTAGGGACTAATATAGTATTATACGTCTAAAAAGAGAATAAACATTCTCAAATAAGAATATTGGTCAACGTTAAAAAAGATAAATATAAAATGTGTTAGAGTCCTCAATGGAGTACCTTGAAATTCAGTTACATTTAAAAAGTGCGGTTTATTGTTCAAGAAGAAATTCCTGGTTTATATTTATTATTATTAATTTTCTTTTCACGTTTGTTATGTATAAGGAGTCAACGATGGATCGTGTGCGGTTCTGGTGTTTACAAATGAACCGATTCGGACTCATCTAACGACCTGAGGATCCATCGTCAGCAATACGGCGACTACAACAATAATAAAATATTTGCACTAATATAAAGTATAAAATATTCATTTTTTATACACTATTAAAAATATAAAAATAATAATTATTTCTCCCATGCATTTTTTTATTTTAATATTTGATCATTTATATTGGATATGATAGATAATTTAATTATCTTTAATTTGATATATAGATTGTCAATATCGGTGCAGTGGTTCAAGTTTTAAGTGAATTTTTATCTTTATAATCATCTTCAACTTAGGCATTGAAAAGTTGCAGTACGTATATAACTTTTAATCGAGCATATAAACTTAGATAATTATTATAAGGTTTATATTTGAGTTTTTGGATTGAGTTTTCGATACTAGAACACATACATGATCAGGAAAATAGTTATGAAATTACTATCTTTCCAGCTTCTAAAATATTTATGATATTAAAAAATTACATTATGAGTAGAGACCGAATGTTTACGTTCTGCACATAAAATAAATGTGCCGCACATTAATTAACATAATTTTGCGTTCAGCAAACGAAATTCACATAGAACTTAATTGCACTCATAATTTATAAGATAGAGAACCAACATGTTCTCTATAAGTTTGAAAAAATAATTAGGAAATATTAAAAGGGTTCGAAGATATAAAAGATATAAGATTTGAATATGTTCATGTGTTTATGTAGTAAATGACATATATTTTGATTTTATTTATATTGATGTAAATATTTATATTAAGTTTTCATATATTTATATAAATATAAAATTTTTACAACCAATAGCAGTGATTAATTTTTTCACTACTGGTGGAAAATGTAACTGAATATAAAAATATGATAAGAATTAAAATTGTAAATAATAAGGCATACTTTCTTATATATATACATTAAATAAATAACAACTGTGATTATTAATTAACACATAAAAAAATATTTCTCAGAAAAGTATTTTGAAATGATTTTTTTATATTGTAATGAAATGAAATTTTTGTCTACAAACTTTATTAATAATAAATATAGTTGATTCTAAATCTCTTGTGTTTCAAAATGAAGAAATTCTGCAGTTCATTTTCATAAAATCTTCCTAATATTTCCTGTCCCCATTTTTATCTATAATTCCAACCGGAAAAGTAAAATGTATTACATTTTTAATAAATGTTTCATTTGTTCATATTGCTGTATATCCATTTTCAAATTTATTTTACATTTAAAAATTCTTCCACGATCTCCAATGTTGAATTTTGGTATTTGTTTCAAAATCAAAGCTTCTTCACTTTTATCTTCATTTTTTACTTTCAACTTTTTTGGATTTTTATATGCTTCATCAGGAGTAATTCCAATTCAACTATTCGGGTCTATTATTATAAAAATTAATTAAATTTGGTAATAGATGTATGCATTTTCTGTTACCTTGTTCTGTAAATTTTTTGAACATCTTTTTTTTAATGTTTTATTAACTCTTTCTATCACAACTGCATTTAGAAACGAAGCTTTAAGCAACTTTGTTGAGCCTTCATTCTCTGTTGAGTAAATCTCCATTTTATTTTAATTACAAAATTTCTCAAATGCTTTATTATAAAATTCTATACCTTCATCAACACATATTTTTTAGGAAATCTCTGATGTGTTTCAGATATTTTTCCATATGCATTAAAGATAGATTTTCCTGTTTTATCTTTTAAAGGAACAGCAAAAGGATATCTTGTTAATATATCTATAACTATTAATATTATTTTATAATCTTTTTTTCCTGGTACAAAAACTAAATCAGCAGATCAAATATCGTCTTTATTATTTACTTTAACTTTTATAAACTGTTTAGGTTTTCTAGATTCTTTATGAATTTTCTTTGCTAATAATCAATTTTTTTCAGAAGGAAGAATTTTTCAGTTTTCAAATACAATATCATTATTTGCTCTTTCTAGTCTTAATAATAAGGAAACCTGTCTTTTCATAATTAACTTTACTATTGCTCTTTCAAGCTTTTCTCTTGGTGTTGGATTTGGAATATTTTTTATTTCGTGTATCATTTGAACATCAACATAGTTAGCTCCTGTCGTATAATCGAAGGCATAAACATAATATTCATCGATAAAATTTTCTTGTGGCAGTTTTCTTCCGACGTAGTAATCCTCTATAATCGTTATCTTCCAATGTTATAATTTAAAATTCTACTAAGACTTTTTGTGTCAATCCACTGCGGATTTCTATTTATTTTTATATTGGTCAGACGACTAATCAATGGTAGACCAGTTTTATTAATGGGGAAAGTCAATTCCAGTTTTGATCAATTAATTCTTAATCGGTCCCTCCTTGCGGATTCTGATGTAATCTTGACAATTCAATTTTTATGTAGATGGTAAATGGTTGGTCAGGACTGAACCCAAAAATTTGCTTTCTTTCTCTTCCCTATATTATATACAAAAAATATATATACAAGAAAAAAGAGAAAAACATAGTGAATTAAAAAAAATATTCTTTCGGACCTTGATTCTCCATTTACCATCTACTAACACAAGAATATGCTTATCAATAAAATATTTCTTCTTGAGTTCTACTTAAAATATTACTTAAAAATATTTAATCCCTTTATTAAACACAATTGACAATTATTTCTATAATTAATTAAACAAATTTTTGAATTTAAAAATTTTTATAACGTCACTCAATATCTAAAATTCTATTTCATTAATTTTAAAATCCAATTTTATTGAATTTTAAAATGTTATTAGAATACATTCAAACATTTTTATTAAAAAATACAATACAGGCACATTATATTAATTTATTAAATATGGGAAATTGATTTAAATATTATTTTTGTAAGAAATTATCATTTTACTTGGTAAGATAAATTAGATATACATTATTACTATTTATATCTAACCACAGATGTTGATCGGGTGGAAATAATGACAAAATAGAAATAATCTTTATTGCCAAGTTATAACTGGTTATTATTAATATTATTATCATAACTCTAAATCATTACTAAGAAAATTTTAAAATTTTATCTGCCACTGTCAGATAAATAGTTTTTTAGTATCATAAAACACTTTTTATGCTAATATTATTCTGCGTTACTACAATGGTATTTTGGGGAAGGTCTGGTAATTAAAAATTAGCGTTTTGGGAATATTTTAAAGTATTATACTTAATATTATATTTAATACATAAATCTTGTGCTTTATTGAAATAATTCAAAATCACTCTGAGACTCGGAACTTAATGTTTTTTATCTAGATATAATCTTCAAAGTAAAGAGAGATAATATCAATATTATTCACCATCAATCGAAATAACAGAATATTTATATCAATAGAATACTTTATTCTGAAAGTTAAATATATTCTATCCTAATCAATTATCTTTATAAATTATTACAATAAAAAAAACTTTTATTAACAATTCTTTTTCTGAAATATTACAGCTTTTATTACAGTAATTCAGCTTTTGCGATGGTTTTGAGGCTCATTTGATTTTGACCCCGACCTTTTACGTTACGAATTATTATCATCGCCCGTAACTGTTTCAAAAACGGGATGGCTTTATTTCTTATAAGTAAGAAATTACAAATGGAAACACGAGCAATTAAGTGCTTCTCCGTCAATTAATGAGATATCCAAAGATCATAATGATTGTGTGCCCTAGTATCTTCAAATGCCAAATATATTTACTTTTGCCTATTGCAGTCAAAAATCACAAATTGTTTTGGTTTGCAATAAATTATTGTAATATTGTATTAGTTTCTATTAGACTTATTGCGTTAAGTTATTGTTATCAAATTATTACACAACTTCTTGAACTCGGATATAAGAGAAACCCGAGTATAAGAAAAAAATCTTAATCCTTCTGCCTTCTCTTACATCCGGGTTCTACTGTATATAATTTATACTTTGAATAATTTATTTTAATATTATTAATTGAATAATTATTTACTCAAGTTTTTATTAATATCTTATTCTTAAAATATTTTTTTATTAGTGATTTTTTCAGATTTTCTACTGAATCTTTGAAAATGTTAATGATATTTTAATTTCACCCAATACTTTGTAGAATTTCACGTTCCAAAAGTTCAACTTGTCATAGTTGACATTATAAATTTTACCAACCGATGTAGCACAATATTCTTGCAGCACCAAATAATATTTAATTTCCTTTATAAGTCATGTAAATTTTTTATTCAAAATTTCATAAATTCTTCAAAATAAGATGGTAAAATTTTACTTTTTACAGTTTGATAAACGTACTTCATTTATGTCACTGTTACAAATTTAGATAAATAATAATAGTTTTGTAAGAAATGGAACATCTGAAAATAGAATAGTTGTAATTTAAGCCATAATATTCTATGTCAGAAATAAATGGCATTGAAATATATAATAATAATTTATATTTGATGACCTAGAAGGTTTTCGCCGTGTTTTTAAATAAAAACAATTTTTTCACTAAATAAATAAACTTTATTAAATCAAATATGATCCTTTTTGTTCTATAACCTTTTCCATTTATTTAAGAAAATCATAATTCCATCACTGTAAAATTTCGGAGATTTCTGATTGAAAAACTGCATAATGTACTTTTCGCAGCCTTCTTTTGAAGTCAATGTAAGAAAGTTCTGTAGAGAGCGGAACAAATAATAGTTCGATGGTGCCAGGTCAAGACTATAGGGTGAGCGCATTATAACTTCCCCACCAAGTTCTCCAAAATTTTGCTTAGTTTCCAGAGATGTATGTACTTGTGCGTTGTCCTCATGGAACACAGCGCCTTTTCTGTTGATTAATTTTGGAAGCTTTTTTAGAATCGGTTGATTTAACCTTGTTAATTGCGCACAATAGAATGCGGAATCAATTGTTTGACCAGGTTCTAGGAGCTCATAATGCACAATTTCTTTCCAATCTCTTCTATTTTGAACATTTATTTAGTTTGTTAAAACAATTGATATTAAAGATTTTTATTCGTATAATTAAAATTAGGTAATGGATTTATATTAGAATTAATAATATTGCATTTAGAGCTTACATATCGTTTGTAATTTAACTTAACACAATCCATGACGAAAATGGCAGGAACTTTTTAAAAATTAATTAATCATAATATTGTAAATAAGTGATCTGTTATGATTTAACTATCCATTTTCTGAAATTTTTTTGACAAGAGGATATTATAGGAGCACAAAGTTTGGCGCTAGTATCGAGGGGATTTTCTATCCCTTATACTAACCTACGACAACATCGGCTTTTAGTGATGTATCCTGTTGCCCAAGATATCAAACGCCACCGAATCGCTCAGGCTAACAGTTGAATATGCAAGTGTTCTTGAGAAGTTGCAGATGAGCGGCTTCATGAAGTGCCAAATTTTTAGGATTTTCAGAAGATAAACTAAATTCTAAAGGCGATAGTAAAATCAAATTTCAGCCAAAATGTCTCTGGGAGATAAATCATAATGATTTATTATAGGAAATTTAACAAATAAATTATTTTTTAAAATGAAATTAGGATTTAATTCATATACACTATTATCATAACATATTATGTTATACAACTGCATCTTTATATTGAATTCTTTACAAAAAAGTTACAATTTAATTTACGATTCTTTAAATGAAAAAATTAAACACAAAGTTTTTTGAATTTTTATTTTAAAATGATATTTATAATATTTGTAATCTGTTACAGGTATCATAAAAATCGAAAATTTAATTTATGAAAACAATATTCTTTCTTATATCAAATCAATCAGATAAGAATTATCAAAAACAAACAATCTGGTAAGATTCTAAATGTTAAGTCCACTCAAGAAAAAGAAATTATTATTATTATTATTATTATTATTATTATTATTATTATTACTATTATTATTATTATTATTATTATTATTATTA
>JBBMKC010203735.1:0-13775 GCA_037834085.1 Bipalium vagum
CCTAAATAATATTTAAAATTTATTTTTCAAAATTTATTTAATTAATTTTAAATTAATAATTAATAATTAAAATTCATAATTTTAAATTGGACAGCGTATTAATTAAACTTTATTTTTCGCCGAAAGATTATTTACAGAGATTATAAGATAGGAGTCGAACCTCAACAGTTCTCCACCTTTTGAAAGATTCCGCCCCGGAATATAAATTAAAAAACATATCATTTTTGTCCGAAGTTATGAGGATGAAAATGATATGTTTTTTAATTTATATTTTAAAGGTTGGGTATTGGTTTATCTTAGCCATTTTCCTACTACTAGTCTCAACAAACACATTCTTTAATTAAAAGCTGTGATAATTTTCCTGATAATTTTCTGGGCGAAAAATAATGAATTTTCGCTGGCTTATATACTATTTTGCAGTTCATTTTAGCGTCTCTGATTGGCCAGTTAAGCTGTCAATCATGACGTACCTTCAATAATTAAATATTACTAAAAAATAAATTTAAATTCAAAAAATTGCGAAAAATATAATTAATTAATTTTAGGATGACATGCTACTGATTAAAAATCAGTAGTTACACCTAAAGTAATATTTTAATTTATTTTAAAAAATTTATTTAATTAATTTGAATATTTAAAATACATAATTATAAATTACCCAGCATGTTATTTAAATTTTCTCCAAAAATTTTATTTACAGAAGGTTAAAGATTGGAGTTGAACCTCAACAAGTGAATAAATAATCATGACAATGAAATGAATCTAAACCAGTCTAAAGATTGAAAAAATCATAAGAAATAAAAATCCAATTAGTTTGATATCCTCTCCAATCCGCGACCTTCCACTAAACCTCTGATAATTTCATATCACGGTCACCAGCTGCACTCTGGCAAAAATTTGATGTAGACTGATGAGAACTACCAAAACTTCTGAAGATATGTTTCACGACCTCGACCCTAAGGCATTTAATACAATGAACAATCAAGTCAAGTCTCTACAGTTAAACAAAAATACTATAAATACAGGAACGTGGCAAATACAAAGGGACCCAATGAGCTTAGGAATCCCTAGACGACCTGAAAAGGGCCTAGTGGACGACCCGGTGACCCCTTGTTGCTCTGGGTGAGGTCATTTTCTTGATTTTCTTAATTTTATTTTAATCGATCTTATTCATTTTTGTTTTTGTTTGTGATTATTATTTATCTAGTACTCTTTGAACATTATAACTTGTTTTAACATTCGCTTACATTGAATTGATTTTTCAGACAATTTGATCAGTGTTGGAATTTATTTGAATTATGATTTTTGGTGGTTCATATGACTAGTTTTGCATTATAATAAAGTTTTAATGTGATTTGCTTTGGTTCAATAGATAAGGTTTTATTGTGAGGATTTTGATTCAAGTTGAAATTATCCGAATTACGAGCACAACTTTATTTAAGTATGCAGTCATTGGTAGACGAGCTCAAGTTACATTATTTAGATATAATATTAACATTATTGTGAACCGTAGCATAGTGGCACAACTCTTTTTGAGTTAGAAAGTATCGCTTATAAATCTCAAGTCAACCTTATCCATAAATATTTAAAAGATCTTTTATAATTTCTCTTTAATAATTATTTAAATTTCTAAGCATCTGACTTCTATAAGTACCTGGTAATCTTTAATCAAAATCATTCTTAAAACTATATGGTTTTGAATTCAAATCAATTGTTTCAATATATTTTTAAGCTATTAAAGAATATTACATTAGAATTTGACAATTTTGTCTAAATAATATTTTTTGGTTCATTTTAATTATTTGCTTTAATTAATTAATTTAATTAAATTAATTAATTTAGATCGAAATTTATGATGTGTGGATAGAAACCTTATTTGAATAAAATACTTTCTCTTGAATTTTTAATCAATATATTTTGAACTCCTCCAAACATTTTCAATTTCTTTTGAAGAGTATTTTCTGTCATTTCACACACATGGTGTTACACATTTTAATCTTTAAATAAATATATTCTTAAAAACGATTTTACCATTGTTTTGCATAAATTCAAACTTCATTAAGACCTTTTATCTGGAAACCAAACTAATTATTTATAAAACTATTGGCCACGTATGTTACTTGAAATAAACCGGAGATCATTACGTGAAATAAAAATGTCTTAATTTATTCATAAACTTATTTATTCAACAATAAAGTCGATTATTATTATTGTTTTATAACCAATGTACACAATTTCTCAGATCTGTACATAAATATCGATTTAACATATAAAATAGTATAGGCAATGTAGATGATTAGTAATTCCTTAATGCCAATAATAATTTTAATTTTATGATGAACCTATTTGCATGTATCATTGTATTGAATCACATTTGAATTTGAATAGAACATAGACATTCATCGATCTATGTAATCGATTATGACAGGATGAAAAATGAATGAATTCATTATTGATGCCTATGCAGAAAAACTAACTGACGAATCAAAATAGAGAGTTTCTGTGACTATTTTAATTGAATTATTATTAATCAATAAGAAATTTAGTACTGATCATTATTTTTTGTTAATGTTTTCCAAAGTAAATTATTTCAAAGTTCTATTAAGTCTCTTGATTTTCTTTGGGATTTTAATTATTCTGTTTTGTTATGTTTCTACAGTTAAAAACATATCTGATATCCATTATCTAGACTCTGCCAAATCTGGTTATTTTATCAAATTTTTTAATAATTCTCTGAAGTTATCAGAATTGACCGATCTTGATCCTTACCAATTACGACTTATAAATAGTAATATTTCTTACCAAGGTTATTTGGATACAAATTTCAGCAAAGATTGTGCAAAACCAAATAGACATGATCAGTTATTTGATCTACTGAAATTTTGGATCGACTTTACTGAATATCATAATATTATATGGTGGCTCTCATATGGATCACTGATCGGCTCCATACGGTAATAAAATTGGTATTTATTTACTTTTGGTTATTTACAGTTTAATCGAAAAAAATTCAATTAGTGATTATTCTAAATTTTTACTATGTGCATTTAATAATTTATTAATTTGATATCTCAAAAAACTAATTTTTAATAAAATGATTTTGTATTCTCTTGTTTTCTTTTAATATAATTATAAACTAAGTATCACTGATTTTTTAATTAAAAAATTAAACCCAAACCTCAAATTATTTAATTAAAATTATTTTAAGTTAAAGCTTCTCTTGGTCCATTTTTGCATCTTATTTTGAAAAAAATATCATAAATATTTTATTACGATCTTAATTACATTAACATGTTATGAAAATATTAAAGTTTTTCATAATAAAAAATATTTTACTATTTCATAACAATTTTAGTTTGGTTTTATTATTACTATTAAGGTGCAATTATTTACTATACTGTAAAATATCTTTAATTTTTCTACGTATATTACCTCTATTTGTCATATTTTAAGAGAATTTCAGATGTCATACTTGCAATTTTTTAAAATCCACCATTCATAAATGGTTTCTAGTTTAACAATTTCAAGGGACAACAAAAAACTAGTTTCAGTAATGGTCGAATAAGATCTTGTCAAAGTTGACAAACTTTATTGAAGCAGTATTTTTCTCTGTAACTCGTCAACAGTTTTTTATCTATTATTAATTTCAAGAAATCTTGTACTGAAAATTCAAATGTGTTCCTTGAAAATGTTAAATGGAAGTTGAAGACAAAGTAAATATTGTGGATTTCCATTTACTTCAAAAGATCCACATGTTATTGAATTCTCGACTTTCTTTAGTTATTTTTCTATTTCTTGAATTCATACCACGAAGGTCACTATCACTTAGTTAAGATCAGTTACCTCTACCTCAAAACACAAATTTAATATATTGTTGTGCTAATAGCTATTAATCACTCAGACACAATTCTTGAACATATGTCCAAGCTAAATTTTATACCGAAAATCATGACCAGTTCTTTCTTAATAAGTGCAAACTATTTTAGACCTTGGGTATTAATGATATACAAAAATGATTTTAGTATTAGTGAAAACTTTTCAATTGATATGTGAATTTGCAGTAATTAATAACTTCCATCTTTCAGACACAAAGACATGGTACCATGGGACAGTGATGTCGATATTGCAGTGCCAACAGAATATGAATCAGTCATTAGGAATTTCAGCACTAATCGCGTTAATATAACAAATAAGCAAGTTAAAATTTAAATATTTAAATTAAAAATTGTTTAATCGATTGAATTTAAATATTAAATTTTAAAGATGTCTTTTTCTGAATGTCATTCCAATATTAATAAAAAAAGATTTTTGTCTTAATACAAAACAAACGAAGCTTTAAGCTTAATAATCAAATATTAAACAGGTTTGTTTTTATTAATACACTAATTCCATTACACCTGTTACAAGATAAAAGTAAATTCTTGCAGAGTATGAAAATATTTAACTTTAATTAAATCAAGTAAAAGAAATTAACAAAAATGTTTTCTTCATACATGACATTCAATTTTCATTGTTTTCGTATTAATTTTGTGTTAGTCTGAAAAGATCTTTTATTGTTCTCATTGAAAATAAATAATAATCTTCTTTCTCTTATCGAATATGAATTAATTAATAATTAATTTTTCCTCCGGGTTAAACAGTTTTTAGAACCTAAAAGAGATAATAACGTCAATCACTAAATTTCTTATTTTTTTCATCTGTTAAGATTCTCTGTTTTCTGTCACCATTTATTGACTTATTTGATGATTTGTGTTTATATTCTGATATTGATTTACATCATTAAGAAAGGAATCATTAATTAATAATTCGGCTTTGTTTTACTTATTAGTCTTTATCAAAAATATAATTAAAATTTATTTAAATTTTGTCATTAAAATTTAGGTAAATATAGTAACCCGACCCGGTGCACATTGTCCATATAATGGACTTCGAGCGGATTGTAAAGGAAATATAGTTTCTTCACATGTCGATGGTTGTGCTTTCTGTGGGCCTCTTGCCAGAATATTTTATGATCCCTGGAAAAGAATTGACATTTACCTATTTGAATTGAAGAAGAATCGAACTAGTTTAGAAGTTTTTGATGAAGGAATGTTTGAATATACAGATGTGCCACCAAAATCTCCATTTAATTGGTATTTTCCTCTTAAAAAGTGTCCTTTTATGGGTTTAACTGTAAGGTGTCCTAGAAAAACGGAAACCGTTCTGAAAGGTATTTATAAAACCTTTAACAGTTCATATCAATGTGTTAATGGAACTTGGAAAAAGACATGAGTGAAAAGGATTGTATTATATTAATCAAATAGCAAATAAAACTTATTTTGACTTTTACATTCCATTATTTTTTGACTTGTTGTCTGAACTGAGTGAGACCAGTGAGTGTAATAGATATAAAGTAAGCGTTCGCATTCATTGTATCAATTATAATTATCAAAGCAGTTCACAAAGAAGTATTGTTTGATACAAATTATAAAAATTGTGACCTAGTTTTTTCGAAATACGAAGTACTCTGTACAAAGCAACGAACCACTGATAATATTATCGATTTGGAGTCTATTTACTTTATCAAAATTGACAGTAAATTTTCTTCCCTACCACAAACTTGTTGCTGAAATTGGATACTTAACTCGAAGAAGGATATGGTGTTGTATGTCATTTGTTGTGTCCAGCATGAGCCTGTTAGACTTATTAGTACCTGAAATGTGACTATATTATCGAAAAAGAATTTTCACATAACACCAAGAATTTCATGAGCTTTCAATTAAAAAATGAGAAATCAAGGCCGTTTTAAATGGAAATCTGCATGACTGAATGTCTTGTTCGACGGACCCAACAGCATCCAGTTATCATAAACTGATACTAACAAGTCGATTGTCTAATAAAAAAATGGTGAATTTTATAATGAGATCTTTATCATTTATTTATTTGTTATTTCATTAGACAAACAGAACTTTGTTTTAGAATTCTCTTAATTTATCTATTATATCTTACTGTTATTTTATAAATGGAGATGTTGTATTTGATTATTTTTGTTCATTATTAGAACTCTCACAGTAAGTTGTACGAGTGTTATGGTAACATTATTATATCTCATTGCAGTATAACTTTTGAAAATCAGAATGGGCTTATTTTATTTTTCTCTTTATATATACGTAAAATAATTTTTTTAAAAGTCCTCAGCCAAATTTTTAAGACTGTTTAAGACTTCAAATCCCATTTTAATCCATTGATTTTTGTTTTAATGCTACAGAATTATGTTTGACATTTTATGGAAAAACTAAATTTAAGAATAATAACCTCTGTGAATAGTAAAATTAAAAATAATATTTTCTTTAGGTGGCATTGTAAATATTTAATTAATTGATTTATCCACATGCTTAAACTGAAATTTTGTGGACGTTTCAGAAATCCTTAAAAAATATTGGTAAAACTGTAGTTTCACGCCTCCCAGAAAAATATTAGAAACAAATAAATTAATTCGGGGTGGGTAATGTACAAGTACCGAAACATTTATGACATTGGGTATTGTCTACTTACACAGTAAAAATGTTTTTGGTATGTACTAAAAGAATGTTTATTTAACCATCTTCAAAATGACCCTCAAAGGATCTGCATAGGTTTCAGTCATTCTGCAAATTTTCTTCTTTGCCTGCATCCAAATATCTTCTATATATATGATTCTTATAAACTGCTGAATGTACACAATCAGGTTTGCGGTATGGTTAACATGTAGTGATTAGAGCTAAAGTTTTTAAGGTTATTATAAGGTTTCCGTTTATCGTTCAAGCAATATTCGACTTTGAGTAATTTTAATTATTGTATTTTAATCTAGTAACTATACGGGATAAAAAAGCATTGTCTGGGATCATCTATATCGACTGCTCCAAAAACCCACCAGTCTACTCTATATTTAATGATAAATGAGATTTCCTAAAAAAAGAATTCCTTCTAATTGAAATAGGTGAATTATGTTTTCGTTGTTTGCAATGTTGATGATGAAATTTTGCGAAAATTTTTCATTTTGAAAGTGTTACTATTAACTTTGATACAGTAACTTGCGCCAGTATACGAGTAACTCCTCACTTTTATAATGTTGTGTTCGCAACTCTGTTACACTTAACTCGAGTCTGAATTCTCGCAATAAAACTATCTACTCTCTAACTGAATAAAAACGCCCACAATAATACTCTATCCCCACCCTGAGAACTGAATCAAAACAGTCACTATACAAATTTATAGTAAACCCACTCACAGCTCAATATAACAGCAAATATTCACTCCATAAATAATAAGTCCGATAATCAAAGTATCAACTGATAGACACACCCAAAATAATGATAAAAATTCAATCACTAATTATAAACAGAGGAATAAAAGAGATAATCACTAAAGATGAAGTTCAGAAAGTAACAAAAAAATAAAATTGAACCATCTCACCAGGAGCGACTGGGTCCCCTTGATAAATCCTTATCCACTTGTTCAAATCTTGAATCAGAAATTGGGAATTCGGTCGTCTTTGGAGTTGAATCATTTGAAATATCGTCCCCTTGAGTCCTTGAAATCGTTGTTTTTTGGGCTCCCTTTCTGGGAATAGCCGTCTCTTTATATAACCCTGGGATATGGCTACGTTCACCAATCCCTACGCTTCAAGACGGCTATTTCCATCAATACCCTCTTATTACTATCTTTGTCTCCAAGCCAAGACAAAAGGAATTAATAACTCCCACGACGGATTTCAATTCCCAATCCACATTCCCTTCACAACCTCGACGCCGAGGCTTGTTACTATCTTTATTATTATAATAATTATTATTATCCTCATTATTTTCCCAATTGAAGTGGGATCTTCTCTCTATTGTTATTATTATTATCCTTATTATTATTATTGTTCTATTATTATTATAACCCAACAAAAGGAATACTCATGATTATTACCACAAGCCATACTCATCGCTAAAAGACCATTTTCTTTACATGCTACTATAGCGGATTCCTCATCTCGCATTAAATTATGAAATATTTGTTCATATCGTATATCATATTGGTAAATCTGCAAAAAATAATTCATGATGCATAAAAAATAATATAAAATCTAAACAAAAATTTAGAACAACAAACAGTTATACCAAAGTATTTATTCAAAAATCAATATTAAACTTTTTTTTGAAATGTTTTATACTTAATTAATCTTAATTTAGTTAAGAATGCTCGTTTAAATATTTGATTTACACTTGATTTTGTTGATTTTATAAAATCGTGTTACGAACTAGAATTCATATTGAGATTTTAAAATAAAAATTGACACAATCACTCTTCAATGTTAACTTTTCAATTTTACAAAGTAAGGAGGTATATGGAATACGAGTTCTTAAAATAATAATAATGAATTTGACTGTCAAATTGTTTATACATTTTAAGTGATTAACAACGCGTCGAATGGTGAAAAATTAATCTAAAAATGAAAAAGATTGATTTTAACTTTTTCTATCATGCTTAGATTCGAATATCTTCCCAGTGTTCATATTTGATAGAGTTGAATCTAACTTATGCGTAATATTAAAAGAATTACTTTTGATAAATAAATACATCATTCTGGAACACGAAATTGATCATCATCTGAACAATGTCTTGTGATGAAAAATAATGAAATTAACAATGACAAAAATGCTATTAACACCAGAGTAACAATCTACGTATCGTTTCAAATAATTGATTTTACTGTAAATTTAATTAACTATAAATGTAAAAATATTTAATCTAAAATATATTCTCTGCTATTATTATTAATGATCTTTCTCCATCTTTCCGCCAAATTTATGATGCCACGTTTGTAAAACTCCAGGGGTTTGTTGCCAAATAAATGTATTTCTAAGAGAAAGTGTCATGCAAAATCAATAAAATTTTAGTATCATTGAACATTGAAGAAGTCTTAAATTTTAAACCTCGCATTTTGTACTCCTGTAGAAAACAAGACCCATATAACCATAGACATGAAATATCGATATACGTTTCCAGTCAAATAACATTAAGTATGCCACTTCAAAATAATTAGAGTAATATTTTTTAATGTTAAACTAAATATAAATAAATCTATTAACGATATTGAATTAATACGTTATTGAACAATAGTGCATAAAACAGTGCAAATAAAGACTTCGTTTAATTATGACTAAGATTCTGTATTGCTTTATTCATATCAATATTTCTGTTTTGAATATGGAATACTTACATTAATTAATAATTGAGAACTTAAAAAGTAACAATAACCACAATGTAATTTGAAACCTAAACTGGATTATATTATGAGGTAAAAATAATGCCTGAAATTAAATGAAAAAAAACCTCAACAAATTGAAAATCACTACTCAGAATTTTATCCAGAAAATGAATTAGTGTGTGACCACTATCTGTATTCATCGGATTGGGGATCGTGTGACTTCTCAATATTTTAAAGATTTAAACTGACTATGAATTAAGAATGTCACGACATCAATCATACATTCTAAAAACATAATCAAGTTCCTGGATCACATTTCCAAAAAATAACTATAAAATATGTTAAATAAAGATATTAATAGTTTGATAATGATGAATTGGATATCATTTATTAATAGCGAGTTTCAAAAGAAAACTTACTAAAAACGAACGAGTAAAATTAAAATTTCACTAAAATGTGTTTTCTCTGAATTTTAATAGCTTTACTAAAATAAGTAAATTTCTAAATTTAGAAAAAATTAACGTTACTAAATTTAGTAAGTTTCATTTATTAATAGAAAAAACCGGTTAAAAATAGTAAAAATTTGTTCTAAGATTATTAAGAAACTGTTTTAGTCAATTAGAAGGTCTAAATCGTGAAATATCTTAATATAAAAACGATGCGATTTCGGTTCAATTTATTCTTAAAAATCTTAAAGAATACTATAGCTATTTTAGAAAAAAGCCTTATTAAGAGTACCGGTAAAATAAAATTAAAGGAGTTGTATATTCAAAAACAAAACTGATTTATTCTTAATCGAGTAGAATATTTAAATTTTGTGAAAGAACGATATTTTTCTCATCACTAATTGTCTTGGGATTTTCTTTTTCAGTAATGCATTATAATTTATAAGTTTTCGTCCTATTCAGCGTTCACCTGTCGTCGGCTCGTCGTTTCATTATTATTCTTTTTCTCCATAGTTTATTTAGACTTGTAATCAAATCTAATAAAATTGTAGCAACAAAATAAATTAATAAAGGTTGATTCTCCTTGAATGTTGTACCCTGAGACGGATGATTATTGTTCGTAGATTTTTCTTGTAGAGTTCCGAATATACTCTGAATATTGTTGTTCTGAATTGTTCCGAATATAGCTCTGAATAGTGTCTGCTTTTCTCTGGAGTTCTTTGGGTTTTCTTCTTAACCTCTTGAATGCTTCAGACGGTTTTCCGTGTTTATTTTTTTGTTTTATTACTGAAAGACTTCAGTATTTATATTATTTTATTTTTCTATATTTTCAATTATATAATAGTAACTTTATGCTATTTTCAGATTTCATGTTAAAAATTTTTACTATAAATTTATTTATAGTAACTTTATGTTGCTAAATAATTTTTTCCAACTAATTAATGATTAATTAAAATGATTAATTTTGTTATAATAATAATTTTTGTATTTTATATATTATTTTATTATTTTTACTATAATTTTATATTTTATATTAAACAGACGAGAAAGAGAATTATTAAAATCAAACTCCGGGTTTTAACTTTTACAAATAAATAAATAAAATTACACAAATTATATTTGTTTTTGTACATAAAATAAATGATCACTAAAAATGTTTAAAATCCATGATATAATGTTATTGTTTCGAAGATTTGGATTGCTTTTGGATCGAAGTTTTTGAAGGATTTTGAATTGGTTGATCAGAAGACGGGAGTCTCCACAATTATATATGTTATATTATATATATTATATTATTATATTATATATTATTATTTTAGTTATTTTGAGATTTAATTATTAATATATTTAGGTCATTTTATTAATCGTTATAAATTTCAAGTGTGATTATTATTATTTATAATGTTATTTTATTTCAGTTATTTTTACATTTAGTAATTATTTATATTATTAGTATATTTAGGTCATTTTATTAATCATTATAAATATTATTAATATAGTTGTATTTGAGAATTACCAATTAATTAAACCGTTAGAAGAATTTTCGAGATTGTAGAGAGATTTTTATTTTTACAAAAGGTTTTTAGAAAAATTTATAATTTTCATTATCATTATGATTAAAGGTTTTCTTAGTTAATTATCCGGTCAAAATTATGAATTTTATTAAAAGAAGTATTTACAAATTTTTAAAAATTTTCGATTGAAACTTAAAGCGAGATTACAATATTAATGACTGAGGTTATGCTTATTTAATATTAATAATAATACTCTATTATGTATATTTCAAAACCCCGAGAAATAGATAATAGACAATATTTATAATGATGTAATTAAAAGCCTAAATTTAAAGAATATTAATATAATAATAGTACTTATTATAGTATATATAATGATAATAGAGATAAAAATAATTTTAAATAGTCAGGCCACCCCATTGAAGCCAAGTGGACGGAGTACGTTATCATTCTCTGGATCCCAGGAGCCGAGGCATCCGAGATTAATCGTCCAGATATAGATTTTGTTTCGCGATGCAAGTGCCATTTGTTGAGCGAGTTCCTTATATTTCTTCTGGTTTTTCTTTCTACCTTCAGAAAAGTTCAAGCATTCGTCATGTGGCACTTTTAGGTCGATGAGACTAATAACTCTCTTGTCCTTGGAACTGACAATTAAATATTGTCGTAGCGTGGTTTGCACCTCGTTTACTTGTTCTCTTGCCACTCGATCTGCTTTACTCTAGGCGAAATAATGTATTAGAAACCATGAAAGCATTTAATTTTATTGTTAATTTTTGCTTATAGTGGTATTGAGACTGGGAGAGTGGCAGGGATACCAACAGCCGGGCCGATCCGTTTGGGACCGTATGACATATTTGTGTGTCTTGCGTCGGTGCGTGTGTGTGGTGAGTAATTGAAGGAGGAATCATTTAATTGAATATTTGTCGGAAAATCAAGATTGTGACTGTGTCTGTTTCTGAGTAGGTGTGGTTAATATTGACTGACTTGGTCGAACGTTTACTGTCGGAAGAAAAACAACAGGGATATACTTGCTGGATAGTAGATACTATCGAACCCAACAATAAATCATAGCCGTTGTTCTGACATTTAATAAATATATTAATGGAAATATTGAAAAATTTATATATTTTATGATAATGTTTCAATTGGATTCTTATTTTTTGAAGAAGTTAGATTTCATTTTTATTTTTTTTGTCATAACGATAATATTATAATTTCGATTAATTATTAATATGATAATAATAAAATTATAAAAATGGTAAATTATAACATTTGTCTCAAAAGCAGGCCATATTTCTACAATTCCTTTACAAAATCTAAAACCGTTAATGCGCAATGGTATACAACAATATGTTTGACAGAAATAATTTCAGTTCTTCGAAGAAAAAACATGATACGGAGAATCATTCTTCATCACAACAATGCTAGGTGACATACAGATTTTTATCATTTGAAAATATAAAATCATTGGATCATCCACCATATCGTCTTGACCTAAGTCTAAACTACTTTTCACATTTCTAAACATAAAAAATAAACGTAGCGGTCAACGTTTCAAATCATCGGAAAAAGAAATTGACATGTTCAAAATGTAAATTTTGGGTGTTACAACTGATGAGTGGAATAACTGCTTTTACAAAAAGTGGACCAGATACGAGAACAATGTTAAAAAACTATCTTGGACAAAACCTTAAACCGTGGCAAAGCCTAATTGACTTCAAGGTGGGTCATACTTTGCATCTAGTGGGATTAAAAAGGAATCATATACAAAGAAATACTCCCACAAAATCAAAATGTTGACTTTGTTCTCTACTGTCAACAATTAACTAGTGTACAAGAGGCAATTTCATATAAGCGGCAAGAATTGATCAATAAGAAATAGAATTGATCACCATGACAACAAAAAACCGCAAGTGTCTTTGATGACTTAGAAAAATTTAGGGATCTTGATTGGGAAGTTTTGTTGCATCCTCCATTGAGCCTGACAGACTCATTTGTTTCTTTCCCTGCAGAACTCCCTTGATGGTGTAAAAATGAATTCAAAGGAGGACACCGAAAACAACTTATCTCAGTTTTCAGCGAAAGATCAGGGAAGTTCTACATTGAGAAAATTCTAGCTTTTCCAAAGAAATGGCAGGACATTGTCGACAAAGATGGTGCATATAATGGTGTAGTTTAATAAAGTTCTGAAATTGTCTTAGTATACTTACGTTTTTCATTTTGCGAAAATCACCGGAGACATTTTAGACAGCCTAATATTAGGCAAAGACAAAAATGATAAAATATTCTCACCTCAAAAATACTCTTTAGTCTCTGGACCGTAAGCCGAACTCAATGATTAACTTGGAGACAGTCTAGCTCCTGTTTGGTCATTATCATAATAATTATGTAAAGCTCACCAAGAAAAAAACCTGATTATTTTTACTCGAACCAAACGAAAATTTTATGAAATTGCTTCAAAATTCTTCAGCAAAAATTAACAAAAATTTCTTCGATGATTGCTTGCATCTGACAGCCAGTGAAGAAGGCTGGATTTTAGTAACGGGTTAAAAATAAATTAACGGGTTAAAAAGCAGCTTAATGTAAAAAAATGAAGCAAAT
>JBBMKC010203746.1:0-13773 GCA_037834085.1 Bipalium vagum
ATTATTATTATTATTATTATTATTATTATTATTATTATTATTATTATTATTATTATTATTATTATTATTATAGTTTGACAGTTAATTTTTAATTTGACCAAGCAATTTTTAAAATTAGACATTACATTTGAGAAAAACATCTATTTATGGTATTTAATTCAAGACAGAATTAATACCTTGCAACCTTTGAATTGGAACCAAATGTAAACACAATATACCTGGTTTAATATTCCTAGTCATGTCTGTCTAACCTCAGGTAATTCTATGCCTCGACGAATTGCCTTCATGTTGAATGTGAAAGGTTATCCAATGAAATATTAATATTTTTCAATCTTTCCCTAAATTTAATGATTCCTAATATTTTCTTTCGTATTGTGACAAACGTTTCTTAAATATTTCAAAATGAAATGTCATAATATAAAAATGACCTGTCAAACCCTGTATTATAGGTATCAAACGGATATAATATTATTACATACCTTCACGCCACCAATACAAATCAAAATGTCATAATTTTTTTTGTATAACAATTTTCAACGTAAAATTCTTCGTCGTTTACATAAAATGATAAATAATACTTTACATAATAAAATAATATTTTCAATTGTCAACTTAATATTATAAAGTTCAGTAATGATCTCACTTTTTAATTAAAGACAAGAATTACATGAGACAGATATACAAAGATGAAAAATAATAATAATTGAATAATAATGTCTCGACATAATTCAATCAAGTGTCAATATATAATAAAACCAAACATCAAACATCGATCTATATCAACTTTTTATATATATATAAAGTGAGCATCCATTCAATGAGAGGTAGTAACGTTAAATTCTCATCAAACCAACATTAACAATGAGTCTCTGGTATCAAATAACTGCAAGAGACAATTTTGCATCAAATGTCATATTGAATGACAAATATCGCTGTATGTGATCTTGGAAAATATTTTATTGTAGTCTGAGATATTTCATCAGAAATTGAATATTAATTTTACAACTGAACTGAAAACCAGCTAAAACCACTTACCAGCTTCATTCATTTTGCAGTCAATATCGAATTGTTTGGAACTGACGTCTACAAGAGTAAAAAGTGAAAATCAATGACATCTCAACAAAAACAAAACAATGGTCTGTACCGATGCCTTTGGTTACAAACGTTGCCGTTCTTTTCCCATATCCATTTACGGCTTCACATTCATAAATTTCCGGAACGGTGTCAGACGTAATTTTGATCTGAAAATTTTTCGACTCCCCTAACACATGACTAGCACTTTTTATATTGCTCCATTTGTAGAAATCCACTTCTGTAAAGGGGCAAGTGAGATTGACTTCTTTATTGATTCGCACCAAATAATATTGTTTTATGTCCCCGATTTGAACAGGGGGGCCTGAATAAATATAAAAAATATGAATATTGTTTGAAAATAAATATATCACATATTAAAAAAGGATAACTTTCATTAGAAAAAATCTTTAACAAACAAGTTCTAAACTGAAAAATTCTATTTATTACAATATTTCTTTTGATACATGTTACTATCGTTTTGCTTTCAGATCATCTTCAGTCGAAATATTTCCTTTGGAGTATCTATTTAAAATAAGACAACAGCTTTAATTGTATTCTTTCATTTTAATTGGCTCAAACTATTTTCAAAATATTGAAGTAAATTTTTAAAAATTTTTGGTTACACTTTAATAACATTTGATCTTTAAAAAATTCGTGGAAATTAAAATATGTTCTCTCTAAAATTAAAATTTGATAAAATTTTGTTCTAAGGTATTATTGGGGTGAGTCATAAGTAATGTTGTTTTTTATAAGATAGTTAAAAACAAAAAGCAAGAAAATTGTTTATTAATTCTTATTATTAATAATTCTATTAATTTAAGAAAACATGTACCATCTATTGATTTCTGTTTATAATTATTTAAATTCTTTAAAAATTGAGTGACTAAACTCTTTGTCTGAATTGATTTTTAGGAAACATATATATTATGATATAAAAAATATTACATTCACAATTTTTATAATATTATTTGATACCACTGTTACTCATTGCCACTTCGTTATTCTCAATAGTAACGTTAAGATCTTAAACAATTTGAATTTCACTACTATTTATATATTATATTAAAACAAAACAATTAATTCGTCAATAAATTATCATATAATTAATTCCTTATAGCAACTATTAAAAAAATAATAAAACCTTGCGCACAAAAGTCGATAAAGAGACATTTAGAAAATAAATAATTTTTTTATCTCAACTATTTAATTAAGTTTCAAATTGACAAAAATAAGTCTTATCCTTATCACACATATAATCACAATTGATAACATCAGACTTCTTTCGATGAAAAAGTGGCATTTCTCTTTTTCTTCTCGAAAAAAATGCATTTCTTTGTTAGAAATGTAATAAAAAGCAATGATTTTAATATATGTATATTTTTAATATTGAAATTGCTGTTATGCGTGATTCGGACACTCAAATTTTGGCCAATTTTAAATACATATAAGGCAAAAGGAAAGAAAAAAGAAGAAAAGTTTATATTTTCTTGCTTGTTCTGCTTCGATGACTCGTGATAAAAATCCCCTCTTTTTGAATGTACATTTCGACAGTAGAAAATCCGTTGACAATTGTAACATTCACAGAATGAAAGCCATAATTTTTCTCTTTACGACAAAAAATCTTATTATTTTATTTATAGACGTAATATTTGTCCATAATAATTAAACAATTAAAGCATAATTAAGTAAAATAAATAAAAAGCGAAAATTTTTAAAGTCTTAGTTCTTTTTTTTTAATATATTTTATTTGTTTTCCCTCCTAGACTGCATTTGACATAACTTCAAGACAAGTCTGCCTTCCGAACGATTTTCCTATGGGTTAGGAAAGTTTAATTATTTAGTTATCTTTACAGAGCATCGAAATGCAGGCCTATAAATAATATTAATAATATAAATATTAATAATATATAATAGAGATAATTCTATTGAAATTGCAATTACATTATCAAATTCCTGCGTAATTGAAATATTTACAATCCATTTCGTGACTTTTTGACAACTTCGGGAGTAAATTGAGAATTTTCCGAGAAAGAGTAAAAAAAATTTGATATTAAATTTGACATATTCCCAAAAGAGGCTGTGTTGAATCAAATGGGATTATTATTGATTTTGATATTCTGATGAGTCTTAATATGAGTTCGTATTTCTATTTTTAAATGAACATCTTTCTTTATTGTGCGCGTTTAATATTAATATTAATAATAATATTATTTTTATATATATTGCAATTTATTAATGTCAGTATAAGGAGGCCAGGGGAATATTTAATTTTAAAATCATATTTATATTTTAATTCAGTGGCTTTATAATAATATTATAATAAATATTTAAAACAATGATTACTTAAAATTTAATTGTAAAAATTGTATTTAAAATTGATTATAATGTGTATTTTAATTTGTAATAATATTTTAAATATACAAAAATATTTTAATAATTAGTAATATGTAACCAGTTGATTACCTTAAATATATAGAATTTTAATATATTATTTTTTATTATAATTACCATAGGATTCCCATTTAAATTCCCATTAAATTTGCTTGAATATTTCGGATTTGTGATAATATTAATAATTTATTTAAAAAATTGTATAATTATGGATTATAAATGTTCATAGTCAGCTTGCCTCGATTTTCTATTTCCATATCATTTAATTTATATCATATTTAAATCATGTTATATCCTTCAAAAAATTTCATTGGCCTTCAAAAATCAATTGTTTTAATTAAAAAATTTATTTTAGAAATTCAATAAAAAATGAAAATGAATATTGATAACTGGAATCATTAATGATAGCGCATAGCGAGAAGCTGTGGTAATTGATGATCCAACTGTGAAATTGATAGAACCACCACAAGCCTGATAAAAACAAATGGTTAATCTGAAGAGGCTGCAGGTCATCTCTCTTTACAATACGATTTTTGCATGCAAAATGTGTTGACTTTCTTTTGATTTTTCTACTGCAATACTGGCTCTCTTATACTTACAACAGTGAAAGAATACCAATAACAATACGTCCATAAATAACGCAATTAAAAATGACATTTAATTAAAATTCTCTGTTTACACTAAATGACAAGTCACTAAAGATGGATTTGATGGTCGGTGGTGAGAGAGATCGGTTTTGGTTAATCTATTAAAATTTCCAACATTTGTTTATTTTGATGAAAAGTGATTAAAACAAAAAATTCTGACAAACAATTTAACTTTTTCTCTCCTTTTTCTCTATCAAAATGAATATAATGGAAAAATACGGGAAAAAAAACAACAACAAAAAAACATCAGACTCTTTTCAAAAATCATATATAAATTTCAGTCCAGGTTATGTTGAAGACAATTATTGTGTAATAAATATACGTTGTTACCTAATGGCCCATTGACAATATATTGAGCTATTTTATCGTTTATTTATTATTTGGAAAGAAACAAGCTGCTCGACTCATACTGAGCTCTTCTCATTAATAATGACTGCCATTAAATGACTGTGATGCAAAACCATAAAACCCAGCTCACATTTCATAATAATATTTTTGCATATTTGCAAGTCTGGACAGGTTTGAAAAAAAACTGAACAAAATTCTGACTAACAATTCTTAGGTAATTATTACTTGAGACGATAAAGTTCATTAGAGCGTGAATAAGGGACGATATTGGCCAAATTTGTGACTGCCATGGTAGACTGCTCGTTCATTGTGAATCATAAAAATAAATTACTTGTCAGTGCAAGCAAAAACCAGGATATGGCAGAAAATGTCTCTTCATTAAATATTGAAAGATGAGTTTAAATTGTGTCCTCTGCTCACTGAAGCATGGCTGGTAAGAAGAATTCAATCTACTGAATCGTGGTTTCATTATAAAATTTATTTTGGCTGGCTAACATTGAGAAAATAATGAAATTGTTTCACAACTAGTGTGAATGATTTTTTTTCTTTATGAAAAATAAATTCAATTCTTTTTCTGTTGTCCAATTCATTATTGTCAAACTGAATGCCCGTCTGAAAAAGATGGCATCAGTTTTCTTGGAATCCAATTCCTCTGTAACTGACTAAGCCACTCTACTAATCTCTTTAACAATTCAAGAACAATTTGATTAGTGAAATCAATATTTATCAATCAAAAACTGAGCCACAAAAAGTAAACGAATGTCATTGAAATCGAGGTCAATATCAGAAAATGTCATATAATGCAAGAGGAATTGATATTCTATCGAAAAAACAACAACAACAACGACGACGACCAACGGTGGCAGTTTCACTACAACAAAAACCTGGTGACATCAGATAAGGCGCACTTCATTGCATTGAGGGATGGTACTAAATAAATAGAAATATTTTCGTTGCGCTCTCAATATTGTGATTTGGATTTGTTGGGATGCTGCGTCAGTTTTCGTTGCTGGTAGGTTGTCATCACTCATTTCCTTTGCTGCGGAAACGGTTTTCTCAGTGGGTTTTTTTTTGGAAAACGGGGGAAATTCAGCCAAGATTGATAACAGGATAAAGAGGATGTGATTTCAAACAATACATAATAAAACCAACCCCTAATTTATTATTGATAATTATAATTGTGAAACCATCATCAGTCAGCTATGGAAATGGTGGGCCAATTAATATTTATTATTGATGTTTTTATAGCAGTAATGAAAAAAATATTATTTTCATTATCAGTTAATTGAAAGTCGTAAAACTGGTTATTAATTATATCATAAAATATCCGAAAAATAATTTTCCTCTGTTAACGAAACGGGAAAAAGTGGGGAAAAAATTGGCATAATATGTCGAAAATGTTTGAGAGAAAAAAAATTATTTTCCTTTAGAACACTAAATTTAATAAAATGGATTATTAATAACATTTAATTACATTTTTGTGATAATATAAAATTAAATGAGAAAAATAATTAATATTAATAAAATAATAAAGCAATTTATTGTCAAAGGAATACTGTGATGAACAAAATGGATTTTTTCCGTTCGATATTCTTCTTTTCTATAAAAAAAAATATATATATATAAATGTATTTTTCACAATAATAATCTGTAGCGCTGATAAATGATTAAAAAGTAAAATAAATTATTAATGAAAAATTTCGAAACTCTTTTTTCCAACGAAACATTGTTAAATATTCAATTGTTAATTATTAATTTTGAATAAATGAGAGCCTGACTCGGGATGAATGTCGTTGCAGAGATCTTGTTTTAATCTTCGTCTTTATTCTGACGAAATATTACGATTTTTTTTTGAAAGAAAAAATTTCTTTCATTAAAAATATTTTTTAAAATTTTTTTTATATTAATAAAGAAAATTGAAAAATAAAAAATTTACAATTATTATGATATTTTCAAAGAAAAAAAATAAGAAAAAAAATCGAAAACCGTAAGAGTAAATCAGTGGGTCATATTTGTCATCGGATATTTACATTAAAAAAAATAAAGAATTTAGAAGTGTTAAAAGAGGAGGAAAGGAACAAGGTTTGATAATTTTTAACGTCTCTCCCCTCCCCCCCCCTTCATCACGAAAAATGATAAAAGAATTTTCGTCAAAACCAATGTGGCTTTAATGAAAAATTTCCGAAAATACACAATGAGATCAACAAAAATCAAATAAATTTACATAATTTGTCAAGAATCAAAGTAAAGACTGTCAGTCGAAAATTCACCAAATGATTGACCGTAGTAAACTTTTACATTCATTTCCGTTAATTTGACGAAGATGTAGAAGAATTAAATTACGAAAATTAAACAATTTCGGTTTCACGTTTTCATCTGATAATAAATACAATTTTATTGATTAAAACAAAGATTCAGTCTGTAGATATTGTTATTAAAGTATGATAATGATGATAAACACAATTATCAATATGTACAATAAACAATTGAAAAACTCAATTGAAGTGTTAAAAAAATATTTTTCATAAAATACACTGTATTTTCGTTAGAGATAAATTGTTTATTACATTAAAACAATAATATGTAAAATTCAATCGAGTATTAAATATATACATATATACGGATAAATAATTTGAGATATCACTAGTATTATGTTAAAAGAAACCTTAGTCATTTTCATTTCTCTATGATATTCCGTCATAGAGAAATATATATATATATAAATAATTTATTTTATTATTTTTAAAAAGTAAGCAATTTTCTGAAATCAGTTTTCCATTTAATGAAGCTATAGGAAAAGATAAGAGAAACCATAGAAATTATAAAATGTATCCTATTTTATTATGGGAAAATATATCAGTAATACTCATTGGAAAAATGAAGATTAATTATATATTAATTTTGCAAATATATAAATATCGGAAATAATTCATAAAAATATATTTAACTTTTTATATTGGACACAAGCCTTTAGCAATTGTTTTCATATTGAAACCAAGGAAGATTTTTGATTAATGTGACTAAAATCAGGATTTTTTGTAAAATAAATCTTTAATTAATCCTTCTACAATGAATCCTCCTCCCTCTCTTTTTAATCCAGTTACTGTTATTAATCTTACTAAAAAAACTTAATAAAATTCTTTTATTTTCTCAGAACATTAATATTTCAAAGAACTTCATTTCTATATTGACTAATCTAATTAAAACAATAAAAATAATATATATAAAGTTTTAAAATATTACATGCAAATATTTTTATTTTTTACTTTTAAGAATTTTTATTTATTTTTTTATTTTTAATGTTTTAATTAATTCAGAAATTAAATATTATCAATATAAATCGTTAATATATTTCTTTGATATTTTATTATTTATTTTATAATATAAAAAATCATTAATATTTAATATACCATTCTATATATATAATAGGCTGTTACATAAAAAAATATCGGACTTATTGAAGTTAAGGTTTGACATGAAACTTTACTCATCATGTAATTAAATCCTGTCTTATTATACACGTTTGTTAGAAATTGCTCGATTTTAATGTATTTGTTTTTATGATTAATTATTGATTTTATATTTTAGCATTTGGACAGTTTTCTCAAGGATATGGTGTTTCGGGAACCGAAAGAAATCAAATATCTTCCTGGATATATATCTTCATCCCCTCGAAAATCGTGATTTTTATTCAAATGTTATAAATAAAAATTTGCCGTGAATGGTTTTTATTTCTAATATATCTTTATTATTTGTAAAAATATTGCCTTTTAAATGTTCACGTCTAAATCCGAGATTTTTTATGTAACAACATAATATATTAATGATCACAAAATTTTATAAATATTTTTAATTTGTTTATTAAATAATTAGAAAAATAAATAAATATTTATTGAAAAAAGGTTTATAGGACAAACTTTGTTTTAATGTGAAGGTTACTGACATGATTTGGAAGATTTAACTATCCATAGGTTAAGGACCACTTATGAGTGTATCTGACATCATGTCTAACATGTGGTTACAGTGAATGTATGTGGATAAAATAAAATAATTTTTATTTATTTAATTTTATGAATTAATAATTTTTTTCATGACCCGAAACTGTTGTACACAAATTTATACCACACCAATCATCATATCAAGCAAAAATGGCCCAAATGGGAACAATATTATCACAAAATGAATGATTACATATATATTCAGGTCAGCTACCTGCTTGACTTTGACTGATAACTGAAACACATCAAATTATCATAAAATTAATTAATAACAGTTTAAAACTAATACAAAAAAAAATGAAAATTTTAAATAAAGTAAAAATAAACAAAAAATTTTTCAATTATTTAAAAATAGATTATTTAAACAAAATGAAAACTGTAAAAAATTTCATAAAAATAGAAATAAAAAAAATCCTTTATACTAACTTTGACTAGCCACGAGATTTAGCAAATGTACGACGACGAGCAGAAGACATTTGGAGATCTTAATAATTGTTAATTTAAATTTTATCCAATAAAATTGATATAAAATCGAATATAAAAAAAAATAAATAAAAATTATAACTATTTTTATTTTTATTAAATAAATAACAAAATGCAAAACAGCAAATCGAAACGATAATCTTTCCAGTCGATTTTTATCAATACTTTCTTTCATCATAAGAAAATCTCAGCTTCCAGCATAGTTCATTTAATTGATAAATAACGAAGCATGAGGAAAAGATAAAGGAAAGAATTGCGATTGATCTTCGAACATGTAAGGAATGTTTCTCGATTTTCCGAAGTGACTGCTAATTTAGCAAAGAAGAAAAGGTAGAAATATGCGCACCCAGTAGTAACGATGAGAATGAATATCTAAAAATGTTAACAGAAGTGATACATAATTCCACATAATGTATTTATAATGTATCATTTCTGTCACACGACATGATTGATATCTTATCGTTCTTATCTAATCATTTATATCCAGAAAAACGAAGAAAAATCCAAAATGTTGACGTGCTTTTCAGATACTTCTTTACAAATCATTTAAATATATTTCATTTCCAGGACAAATTTAATATAATTTCATTAATTCTGTTAAAACAAATGATTTATTTTTAATTATAATTTTAAATTCTGAAAATATGTTTAACGTGAAATTTTTACTCATTTCTTTCTTTTAATTTAAAAATATTTCGTTTTTTTTATAAAATATAATATAATTTCATTAGCATATTAAAACAAAAAATTTATAACAATTTTAATTTCGAAAAATAAATTTTTAACGTGAAATTTTTACTCATTCCCTTTTTTTAATTTTAAAATATTTCTTTTTTTTATAAAATAATTTTCTTTCTATGGAAAACTCCAGTACAAATTAAAACAACTTTTACCACTACTAAATTTATTATTAAACAAGTTTACTAATTAATTAGATTGATTAATTAATTAACATTTTTGAAGATTTGGCGACTTACAGTTTTTAATTTATTATTTTTGGTAATTATTTAATTAGAAATTAGGGGAACAAACAAAACCATCAATAATATTAATGTTTTATAATTAAAATAATTATAAATTTATCAGAAAATATTATTGATTTTTTCCAAGTCTCATTTTAGCTCAATTTTAAATTAAATAATTCTTTTTATAAGAAATCTGATAAAATTGCTATCATTTTGAATCCGACCTACTTCCTATATTTTTCTTTTAAAAATTACTTTGAACATTTTTCAGATTTCATTGCATTTTATTATTATATAAAATACAAAATAACAAATTTTTTTGTTTAAAAATAATTAACCTTTTAATCATTATATAATATTAATGTTATAAAAATAGTAAAATATTGAGAATTTATTTTATTTTTGATTAGTCTATTTTAAATTGAATTATTTCCGAAGACTAAAAATCAATAAATCATATTATAAAATAAAATTTTACAAGACAAAAAATTGTTAATTTAATTAGTTTACACGGGGCTTTTCAAGCTTTATTAAGCAATTTATGAAATATCTATTAAAAAATTTAACTCAAAAAATCAATGGACTTCTTTCGGCCAATTTTGTGGCCATGTTTATATTATCAGTAAAATGTCAAGGTAAAAACAAAACAAAACTACAAAAAACGGGTTCCATTAAAACAAAAACTTTGTACGACATAATCATATACTGCTATATGACAAGCTCGCTTTTATGCTTATCTACACATTCTGTTTGTGATTTAGTACAATTCAAGTCCATTATATATATATCTATTACAGCTCGATAAATCTAGAACGTCTTTATTATCATTAATAATAATAATATTATTATTATTATTATCAAATTAAAATTGAAATCTCAACTGTTTTCTTATTATTAAACAGTAAAGTTTTTTAAGTCAATGAAAATAGAAATAAATCACTAAAAAATTATCATTAATTGATTATCAATAAAATCTTAATGGAAACAATACAATGGCATTTGACAGCCGTTTGGCTTCTGTAAAAGATGAAAACCTGTCAAAAAATATGTTACAGAATGACAATAGCAAGATGGTGTTAGCAGTCAAAATTGTTTGCTCTCTAGTTAAACGTTAAAAAATAAAAATTAAATTAAAAAAAATTTTCAGTCAAAAAAAATTTAATTTTTTCAGCTTATTGAATTTTAATTTTTTGTGATTGAATGGAACTTTTTTCACAAATTAAATATTAATAAAAATCATATAAAAATTATGGAATAGAAATAATTTTTAATGCAAATTAATAAAAAAAATATATAAAGTACCTCATTATTTGTTGTCATTGTGCTTGATAGCTCAACACTAATGTTACATCGGGGAAAAACCGTGAAAACTAAACTGAATCCAGCTTTATCACTTACTTAAAGGCAATTTCGATATGAAAGGAAACGGAATTTTATTATTTATCCGTTGTTTATTACAACGAAATCCTAAAAAGAATAATTGTATACAGCCTAAATCCTGTCATAAGCGTTTTTAGAATTGATGCATATTAGATGTTCGTTCTGTACTAGTAGAAGATATGCATACACACAATATACAGCAGACCACAAACATACACACCCACACAAACTCGGTCGTACGCATATCTCAATGATACAAACATACAATTGAACATACTCACTTTTCCATTGAATGGACGTAAACCAACACACTTATCCGAAGACAAATGAAAAACAGTATGCAAGATTATAATCAAAAATACATTACCTGCCAATGAGGTGTCGTATATTTTCTGTTCACCAAATATCACACTGTTTGTTGTTGTGTTTTGTATGTATGCGCACAAAATGCGATTGTGTTTGTTCTGGCATTCTGTGCCATATCTCTGTAACAAAAAAAATCCAAACCACGAGTCGATTGGTGTGCTGTATTATGTTGGTGTGCAATCAACCATGGAAATCATGAAATAATTTGGTATGGTGGCTTGATTAATGTCAGAATGATTTATTGACTTTGATCCAATCACAGCTCATCTTCTTCATCATCATGGACAGCAACAACAACAACATCATCATCATCACCATCACCACCACCACCACCAGCCTCACCCGCACCATCACCATCCAGCTTCACCACCATGACCATCTTCATCATCACTCGTCATCATCAAATTGTCAATATTCAAATTAACTTTCACAAAGAGGTGGGCCAAACTGCTGTGTCAATCAATGTCGTAGTCGTCGTCGTCGTCCTCGTCGTCGTTGTCGTCGTTTTGGCAACAACAGTCAGCTTACCAGCATGCCTAAATGTATGCAATTGGCCCGTTGTTTTGTTATGCATTTTCAATCAGTTTTCAAATAAATCAATATCATCGTCACACTGTCAAGAATAGATTTTTCCTGGATTTTTTTCTCTAAATGTCTTTGAATAATTATGGCAGCGTTGTTTATCAGTCAGCTGAAATTGTGAGAGAGTGAAATAGAATTTTCTCACTGGTGTTAGCTGATCTTTGCTACGTTGGTTTTTGAGTAAACAATTAATTAGCCTTATGGATTTTTTTTGTTTTAATGTTGATAAATGTTTTTTTTTCCAATTATTAATCTCTCGTATTTTATTTGTCAAAATTCATATATTTCAAATCATTCCTAACAGAAAATATGGGAAAACGATAATTTTTAATTAATTAAATGAATTTTTGGATTATAGTTTTTTTTTCTCTGGTATTTCTTGTGGTTGAAGGAAACGGTAAAAGGAAATATAAAAATTAACTAAACTAATTTGGATTTTAGTAAAAAACAGATTTTTAATTTTGTAAAATCCCTTTTCTCATGATAGTTTTTTGAACGATGATGATAGAAAATTATTTTATTTATTTTTTATATCATAAATTTTATTGTTGACAATTAAATTATATCAGCCAAATGTCAAGGTAACAGGAAATTAATTATGAGAGGAGCTGTTATATTTATCAGAATTTTCTTGTTTGAAATTTAGAATCATTTACGTTTTTTAAATTAAATTTTTAAGGTTATTAATAATTAATATTAGTTTTATAGATTAATAACATTAAGAAAATATATCACACTCGTAAATCATTGTTTGAAAATAATTATTAATTATTAATCGATGAGGGAATATTTTTATATGCTGCTGCAAAATTTATTTATAATTATATATTTATATATTTAACAATTTTACATTATTTTAAAGGTATATAATAATTATCTTAGATAATTTATATATACAACTAGTTTATTTTGAAGTAATAATTATATATTATCATTTTATTAATTTTATAAATATTTTTTATATAATTTTTAATTAATAGGTTAAGGAAGTAATTGATGATAATGTATATAACGTTCAAGTCAAATATTAAGTGCATAAACTAGATTGAGTAAATATATAATAAAAAAAATATTATCACCTTTCTAAAATTATTCTTAGTATACTTCTTGTTTAGAAGAAATATTGATTTATTGAAATCAATTTTCTTAAGTATTTACCGTCTAAGAATGAGACCTTAATTCATCTTTCATATGCTCATGCTTCGGAGATTCTGAGACGAGAATAAATAACTTTTTACAGAGAACAGAAAATAAAATTATCAATTGCAAGAAATCAGTCTGCTACACTCGATTTTTAATAATAATTATAATATAAAAAAAAATAATAACAATAATAATAATCATAATAATCATAATAATTATAATATTAATAACAAAATAATAATTAAAAGTTAATTAATTATAAAAAATCAATAAAAAATAAAGAAAATTACAAAAATAGTTTTATTTTTAAATTACTTACCCTATGAGCCTCGCTCTCTAAAATTACTTTTTGTAAAAGAGGTAATTTTAAAAGGTTAATAGTAATTATAAAATAAA
>JBBMKC010203757.1:0-12486 GCA_037834085.1 Bipalium vagum
TAATAATAATAATAATAATAATAATAATAATAATAATAATAATAATAATAATAATAATAATAATAATAATAAAACTATAAATCAAATATATATAAAACTATAATCAAACTATAATCTTTTAATAATAACAATTTGGTTTACTTGTCATCAAGCTTAATTAATGATAACTTATTCTATGTATACCTGAATATCAATCAAAGAATTTCAAAACGGGGTTATAAACTTTTAATAAATAAATATTTCAACGATGTACAATGAAATTTAACTTCTTAGATAAAGGTTTTCAGAATATATTAGACTCAACTCAATTATAATTATATTTAAGCAAAATATAGTAGATTTTAGAGAGTTACAAAATGTTCAATATTATAAGTAGGGATCAGTATTTTTAAATAAACACAGGTGGTTAACAATGAATATTAATACTGTAAAAAGTGAAACTTTACCAACAATTTCTTATAAAGGATCTATTTTGGTTTAATAGTCACATTTTCTGACGACCAAGGGATTCTACCCGCTACAAATACCTGCAAATCCGGCACACTAACCGTCAGAGAGATTCTAAACCTATTGATAGAGTGGCTAGCGACATCAATCCGTCAACCTGTAACGAAGTTATACTAGCATAAATTCTGGAGTCAATACCAATAGGACAAAAATACATATTCTTCGCCTAGAACGAAGCAGAATCGATTTATCAAGGAAAGATTAGTAATGATAAGAATTTACTTCTATCACAGAAATAAAAAAAACTATTATTTAACTCGATTAAAAAGAAATCATCTTTTACTATAGGAATAATACAATTCCTGGCCTTTTACTTTTTCCGGCACTCTTGATAAGTCACTTTTCTGGAATAGCTGAGACGTATTCTTTAAAATTTTAAAGGGAAAATCGGACTGAAATAGCTTTGCTTGTAATACTACAAAATTTTTTAATTTAGGCATTCTGATTTCCTAAAATAGTTTCTTACTAATTTTAAAACCAATCTTATTATTTTTAATCGATTCTGTCAATGAATAACTAAAAGTTAAAATTTTTATGACGTACTTACTAAATTAAGATGATCGCTATTTTCATCATTAAATTAAGAAAGCCTTTAATTTTAATTATTAAACTTATTCAAATTACTAAATTGATTTGGAGAATTTCTATTATAAGTGACATCCACATTATCTAAATTAATATTAATTTACATTTAATAATCTTATGTTACTAAATTTGTTTTTGGCTACTTTGGCCCACAATATTTTTGATTATAATTATCTTATTATAATTTTATTATTAAAATTTAAGTATTTTATTTAATATTCTGATCAAAAAAGTATATTTTATTTTAATTAAGAATTCATAAACATATGCTACTTTAAAAGAATATAAAATAGTAAATAAAGACAGTAGGTCTTACCAGACCTTTTCTTGCAAATAATATACACAAGTAAGGTGCTTGTTAAAAACTTAATTTATTTCAGTCGTCAGTGATGGTTGACCAGTCGATGGTCAATTTTGGAGAGCTGATTTTACTCTGCATAGATTCCAGTGGTTACGTTGCAGCTCCTCTTGGCTCATTTGTCGGCATTGCTGCGGCTGCTTTAGGTTCATCCGCAAACATTGAATTGTTTGTCTTGGATGTTTTAAAGGTTTGCATGAGAGTGACCACTGATTCTACTGTGAATCATAACAATATTATAAAAATTTTGTATATAAGACATTTGTATGTATAAGACAAATTCTTGTTTTTACTAAAGTTTAATAAAAATACTAATTTTCAATAAAAACCCAATACTGATTTTAATAAATTTGTATCGGAATCACTAAATCTATTTAACCAATATAATTTATTCAGGTATTCTCTTTTGTATGCTCATCAATTAAGTAAATAATTCACGAACGATAAGAAGTACCCATTATATTTAAAAACATGACTGGTATAAGAAAAAAAATTTAATCCAACTATCGAACTTTGAAAGAGTTCGAATAGTATGACTTCATGAAAGTGAAATAAAGTTTCTAAGAAATCGATAAACGTTTGGGAAGAAATCATTCCAATATTTTACAGGCATGGAATGGTTAGTATGAGTAAGTTTCGCAGTATTACCTCAGTGGCAATAGTCATTATCGAAGCATCAGAAACATAATGAAGCATCAAAAAACCTTCATCTCCTAGATGTTAGATTCAGACTTATGTTGACTAGAAAATATGACATAAATTGGAAAAGGTACCTCAGAAAATATCTGTCCCTCAACACTACATATTGAAGATGGAGTAGTATTAGTTTGCGATCTAACATTCCAAATCGAATTTTACCATTGAAAGACAACATTTGACGGACGAATTGCATTGTATTAGTGATTAACCAATATCTTGTATGGCTTGATGTTACAAAGTCACAGAATTGTATACGGAATTATGAAGTGTCATATGCATTAGATTCTGGTACCCTTGTATTTATCAGAAGTCATTGAAATGCTTTTGAATAAATGAAACGATGAAATTTGAAAGATAGAGGAAATACATTGTATATATTTAAGTCAAATCTCAATTTTTGTAATTACAATTTTTTAAGTTTAATTTGTAAAATCATTTATGCATACAAAAGAACCAAAGATATTTTCCAAGTTCAAAAATGGATATGTTTTGAACCTTCTTATAATTTTAATTGAACTGATTTTGGGGAAAAACATTAATGATATCGTTCAAATTTTAAAATCTTAAAAGATGAGACCATTGGTTATTCCTCACATATTAAATAGTAGGGATAATCAATTTAAACTGAAAAAATTTTAATTGGTTGATAAAATTGATTTAATTTAATTAATAATATATAAATAATGATACTCAGATGATTATCCATAATGGTCTGATAAAAATATTATTAATAATTTTTTTTCACGGTTTAATAAAATTTAACGAAAATTAATAAACTGTTCTATATTGACCACAGAAGCTAATGAGAATGGAAGAGACAGTTATTATTAAAATCGTTGTCCTGGAGACTAGTTTTGAAATGAAGCGGAAATGCACTGGTATTTATACTTAGTGAGCATGAAACAGGAAATATGCTATTTTTCCCCTGGAAAAAAAGACAAGGAAAAGGAAAACTATCATAATTCAGAGTTACGCCCAAGTGTATATCATTTAATTCGAAAGAAATATCTCCAAATTCTCTTGATTAACAACATTATTGGAGAATAACAACAACAACGACAACGACAACCGGAAATTTGAACTCTGTATTAATTTGAAAATAATAGGAAGAAAGAAATAAATGGGGAAAACCTTACCAGACATTTATTGAATGAATGAGGGTATTTTGATAAATTATTGATAAGTATAAAGATTAATGATTTCGCTGTCTTCGTGGACGCTCAATTATTTTTATTACTTTTCCCATTAAGGTGGTCAAATAAATTATTTCAACCAAAAGTTTCTTTTTATTGATCCTTTGGTCTTCAATTGAAAATACGCCTAAATAATTAAATAATACTACTCATTAATCTCTAGGAGTCTGTAATACAATTTGGTACAGGAAACCTCAAACTTGAGAGGGAAATTTAATAATGAGTTTTAAATTTATATTATAAAAATAATATATAAAAATAAAATATATGTTAGCCCACAAAGTTTTCTTTAACTGATCATTATTGGTAAGGGTTTTTGTAAATGAGGAAAGAAAATTGTTTTTTGATATCTAACTTTGTGAAAAGCGTACAATATTTTAATACTTTTTAAATGATGCAAAACAATATTCGCTTTATTTGTGTCTTAAACGAACTTGAAAACTTTCTTGAATGTTTCTGAATTTCAAGTTTGAAAAAAAAGGGATAATACATTATTCAAAACAAGTTAATATTACAAAATAAAGTGCCTAACGATTCGATGTAATATAATTGGATGTTATTTTTACAATGGAGGAAGAACTAATTTAATATTTGATTTTCAAAGTAACAGCTACTAAAAGATATAGAGTTAGTGAAAGACCTAAATTTCCAATTTATGGTCGAGTACCGTAAAATCTCACGTATAATACGTCCTTTTTACTTGATCTTTGGTTCAAAAAGTGTTTGGTGGTCCGCTAGGGGTGTTATTCATTATGAGCTGTTGCAACTACGTAAAACGATAATAGCGGATGTGTATTGTGCCCAGTTAAACAGATTGAAGGAAAAACTTGAAAAGTGGCCAGCTTTGACCAACAGAAATTGAGTAATTCTTCATCATGATAACGCACGGCCGCACACCGCAAAGAAGACGCTCCAGAAAATTAAGAATGTCGATTGGGAACTGTTATCTCATCCTCCGTATAGTCCTGACATCGCGACTTCTGATTACCATATTTTCTGTGCAATCCAACATTTTTGGGTCGGAAAAAAATACGATTCCCATGAAGCTATAAACGTAGCCATCAAAGACTTTTTCGATTCCAAACCACAGGATTTTTGTAAAGATGGCCTTATGAAATTAGTTTCTAAATGTAATGACATCGTAGAAAACAAAGGTGCTTATGTATTCAGTTAATATAGCTGTTCTGCGACTTCTTTTGTTATTTAAAGTTTTCCATAAAAACGACATTACTTATGTGTCGACCTAATACTCTAGCCTCTTGACGTATTTATCAACAAGTCGTTAAAAAATGCTTTAAGAAAGAGTTGGAGTCATTAGATTAGTGACTGGGAAAACAAGTTACCACAGGGGTAACATGTGTCAACCCACATTTCTTGAAATTACTGAGTGGATACAAGCACGGTGGAATGATTTCGATGAAAATATCATTCGGAAGGGATTCTTAAAATGTGGAATTTCAAATAAATTAGGCAGGACTGACGACGGCAGGACAAAGAAGTATCGGAAGAAAGATTTTCTGAAGATGACGATGGTGAAGTAGACACATATGATGGACAGAAAAATATATTGAAGATGATGATTTTAGAGTACTTCTTTCTATCTGTTCTGAAGAGGAAGATGTCACACTGACTTTTTGATTGTCTGTATTTTCAGAAAATATATGGTCTGTATATAAGAAATTAAAATCTCTAAAAATTAATAATACGCACTTATTTAACCTCATTATTTTTCCAAAATCGGGTTGCGTATTTATACCTTGATTGAAAAATAAGTGTCAAACACAAATATCTTCCACTGATTGTAATATTTCATTTGCATCTTGGATTTCTAAAAACTCTCCGTTTTAAATTACCCTTATAAACATGTTCTGCCTTTCATTGTTTAAAAACTGATTATTTTGTGAAGCTCTTTAGAGTTTGATTAACTTTGATGAAAGGAAAACATATGATGATGCCAGTTTCTGTACTTGGGTGATAAAAAGCGTTCCTGTGAAGAATTGTTTAAAAAAGAAAAAAAAATCAATCTGTTTTAATATTCCGAAACGACCCAAATTATGTCTTAGTCCATGACAGACATCAATCAAAAGGTGCAGAAAAATAAGAATTTACCTAATTAGTCCGACTTTTTATTTAACAAAACAATTATCCAAAATTTTTTGATTATTAAAATTAAGAAATCAACAAATCATTTTGTGCCATTTAATTTTTAAAATTTTTATGGATTATTTTTAGGATTAAATTAAAACAAAAATAATTTTAATGTTTGAGAATGAATCAATAAAAATGATCAATCAGCAAGACAACCGCTTTTTGAGGCACATTTTTACAGGAGATGAAAAATGGATTTTCTTCCGTAAATATAGTAGAGATAAGCTTTGGTTTCTGCCTGGCCAGCTAACTCAGCAAGTAGTTTCACCAGATCGCTTCGAAAAGAAATTGATGTTGTGCGTTGGTAGAATTACGAGGGGCCTGTGCACTGGGAACTTGTTCCCAATGGTCGAGGAATCGATGATAACCTTTATGCTGAACAACTACAGCAAGTTCATGATACTTAATAAAATGAAAATAAATAAAAATAATAAATCTTAAAAATAGCGTAAACAATAACATCAAAATTGCAAAACAATTAAATCCCAATTCTGATTGTTTCCCTCAAAAATGATATTTCTTTGAATTTATCAAAATAAATCTTCAAAATAAATAATTATTTTTGAAAATTGACACGAAAACATCGTAAATAAAGAAATACAAAATAACATTAAATGCAAAATTTGATAAAAATACTGTTTTTATCATTTCCTTATTTAAAATACGAATGAAAAATCATTTAAAAAGAAAATATTTTTTTGAAAATGCAGCACAATATAAAATCGTTATGTACCTGTTCTCTCTATATGAAATGATTTTTTAAAAAAAATTCAATTAAAATAAATTCCAATTGAAAATGCATTATGAAAAATAGAAATTTGAAAAAAATGAAACTACAATTAAAACCATATTTTATTAAGATTCATTACATAATTAAAAAAATCTTGATTAATTAAAACAAATTCAATTGATTATCAAAAGAAAGCAATTCTTCAGACTCAAATGAACAATTCTGAAGAATTTCTGTAAATTCATGCAGTCGTAGATTTTTCTAAAAGCCTGTTGATAATAATATGAAGCATTATTTTAATTTACGCGAATCTGATTGGTTTATTGAGTAACCAATGAAAATTAGATCACAATTTTTCATTATTATCCATCTTGGGTCATGCTGATAGTAGTTAAACACAGAAAATTTAAGCGCACACCAAACACACATTCACACAATCAACACACCGACAAGACACACAAGCGATGCATATTCTATTTTTTGTGGAAGGAAAGGACAGGAACAATCAGTAATTAGAGATAAAAAGTAATACAATTTAAGGAAAATAGAAATCTTTTTCCCGATTTTTACGATGGTCACTGTTTTGTTTTGAAACAATTCCGACTAATATGTGAGTTTGACACGATTTATTGTTTTATTTATTTAGAAATTTATTTTTTGTTTGTTTTAACCGTTTATTAATTATATTATTTTTTCTTTCATTAAAAATTAAGATTAAATTAAAAAATATTCTCTTTGAACATAGATAAAAATAATTTAATAATAATAATAATAATAATAATATTTTTGTTAAAAAGAACTTCGTTTTAGAAGAATCGGAATTATCCCACATTTATTGCCTGGATTGAAAATAGAAAAATATATTTTGTTGATATTAAAAAGAACTCATCAAATCAATTTTTTATTTTAAATAGATAATAAATCAGAACATATCTGCAATTCATTAGTCTTCCAAAAATATATACCAATTCCAATGCTTTGTTCTATTATTTTATGTAAATTAATTATAAAAATTTATCTGTTAATTAACTAATAAGATATATTTAGATTTCATTATAGAATTGCCAAGTCAGCATTGATGGTCGATAACAATTGAAAAAAACAAAAAAACTTATTTGAAAACTTTTATTATGCGGGTTTTATTTATATATTAATCTCCGTTTTTCTGATCATTTAAACAAATTTCATATTTATTCAATTGAAAAACGGAATATAATTTTAAATAATTACTTATCGATTTTCTTTTACTTTTCAAAATATTATCGAATTTTTCTTTCGTATAGATTTTATTTACGAAATTATTCAATATAAAAATATTAACAAACAAAATCGATAATATTGTAATTATTTTTATTTATTTATTTTCTAATTTTCATATAAAATGAAAGTTTTTCCTATTTTATTTAATAGGAGGATAATTTGGTGAAGCACCTTCAAAATGTTTGATCATTATTTTACTGCCTCTAATGACCAGAGTTAATATAATAAACTATTGTTCCTATAATATAATATTTATAGAAAAATCAATTATAAAAGATAATGAAATAATATTAAAAAATATAAAAATATTTTAGATAATTTTTTTGAATAAATTTATTAATAAAATTTAAAGTGATTATTTATTTTAATTAATTATAATTGCTTTATATTTAAATAGAAATAACAAAAGAATAATAAATTCATTAATATATTTCTCTATTTAAGTAAATAATTAATTTCATGAAAAATAATTTAATTTTCGATTATAAAAATAATATTTTTATGAACCATTAAAAAATATTATATTTCAAAATAATAATGATATTATTATTATTAATTATTATTATCATCATGTACAATGGAAACCGAAATTTATCAATAATATTTACCCTGAGTAATAATTACAACAGACAATTAGTATTTTCAAGAGAATTGAAGTAAATTATTTTTCATTTTATTTAATATTTTCGATAAAAAAAATAATTTGCAAAAATAATAAATAAATCAATATCTTTCTTTAGAAATGAATTGAAAAGTCAAAAAATCACAAAATCCATCCATTTTTATTCATGATAATTATAATCTACTTCAGAATTTAGTAGACATTTGATAGAAGTCATTGATGTTCAGAATCTTCATAACAATATTTCATAGTAGGAGAATAATTTCCAATTAATTTAAATATTTTCCATTTTTAATTATCAATTCGATTAAAATCAATTTTTAGTGACAATGGATTTTATCTTGAAAATCAAACAATGTAAATTTTGTCGAATTATTTACCATTTTTGATCAGTATCAAAAGGTTTTCTTTCATTTCTTTTTTGCAAAGGTATTGTTTCTTTGAAAGAAAAGAGTGAGAAAGATCATTGAGAGTGTAATAAATACAATTAGTCCATTGTCAGTTTTGATAGGACGATGGTTTCAGTTGACAGGGTCGAATGGTCTATGATTAATAAATAAATAAATTGATTAAACAATTTCAAAATCAATAAATAATAAATAATATTCAATGAAATAAAAATACAATAAGAAGTTAAAATTAAAAAGTTTAAAATCAATGAGAACTGGGATTCTCATTGGATATTGTAATTTTTGTGTGTGATAATATTCATTGTTATGGAAGCATTCTAAAATTACATGGAATTCTAAAATTCTGGAAAACTACAATTCAAAGAATATTTTTCTAATAATTATCGAATAGTTGAAGGGTCATATTTTTGAAATTACGTAAATAAATAATTTGAAAAAATATATTTCGAAAGGTTTTGGAATAATAAAACATGCTTATGTAAATGATATCATTGGGTTTCTAAATATTCCTCGTCATTATTTTATATTTTTATTTATTCCATTTTGGAGTCGGTATTTTCAAAAGATGTGATTTGAAAGACGGGTATGGAAAAGTAAAGAAGTCACGTAGTGAAAAATAGACTTCGAGAGGGATCATTGTTTTGACCTTTTCGACTTATGGGTCTCATGATCAATGGCAATATCATGCTGAAGGATAATTGAAAGCCTGAGTTAATTTTTGGTTATTGATTTAATCAATTGTGTAAATAAATGATGATATATAATTCTCAGTAAATATACAAAGATCCACAAAAGAAGCAATTACAAAAAATCAATTTTTGAGTGTGTGTTAGATTGAGAATTAAAGTTATGACTGAATTTCACCGTATGATGTTCGATAATCTTCTTGAATCATTCTGAAATTTTAAGTATGAAATGTGTTTTTCTAAGACAACCGCATTAAATTTTTTCTCATCCAACTTTTCACCAGGAAATTTTCAATTGACATTTTTATATAAAAGGCAGTGAAAAACCAATTGCAAATTTCCAACTTCCAACATTCCTCTTGCATTATAATGAGGTCAGAGTATTGACAAATTTGTTGGTATTTTCTTTGACCTGCAGGAAGTTTTCAGATTTTTTGTTCGACGATAAGTTCCTAAATGTTTTTAACACGAAGGATCTAGCAGATTGAGATCAGGTGAGTAAGCAGGTTTCTTTAATTATCTAATGTGAGAATTGTGGAAGAAGAAAGACGTTATGGGAAGGAGCATTGTCGTGGTCCACCATATTTTTTGTCTGTCGAATTGTATAACGTATTTTTGAAAAATTCCATATATCTTTTAACTTTGATACATTGATCATACTTGAGTAATCCAAAGTAGATTGTACAATGAAAGTTGCACAGCATAATCAGATAAAACTTGTTGGACATATTGTTTCTTCGTGGAACCATTAGCTGTGAAGAGTGAACCGATTCATCCATACATACCCACTTCCTCTTATTATTGACACGATGAGAAAGATCCAAGTAAACCAATTTCATATATAGGGGTGGGTATGTAGAAAGAAGAACTTTAATCATTTTGAACTCGAAACAATTGATATTTTTCTAAGACCTCCACAAAATCAGCGAAAGAAATACAATAACAATACTTAAAAGGATTTTTATTATTTTTTAATGGATTTTATTTTTAATATGATACCGGACAAATTAGATTGGGACTCGTGATTGACAGAGTGAAATCGAATTTTTTTGTCAGTTTCATGTTGAAATTAAATTAGAAATCAGATATTAAAGATTTGATCAAAATATATCGAGGAATTCGTATGAAATTATAAAAATTTTGAACCATCAATAAAATTTTTAATAAATCTCCAGTAGAAAAAACGAAAAGAAATAATTATCTCTTTATCAAATTAATTTGTGCCAAATTCAATAAATAATTATTTCAGTTTCCCAGTCACAGAGATAGACTTTAATTAATTGGAATAATTTTACTTTATGAAAGATTTGAATGGGTAAAAAAGAGAATTTCGTCTTTTTTCCATTTTGTTTTGAGCAGTTTTCATTTTCAGTTCCATTACGAGTTCCACGTATAATAAATAAACTTCATATTAGGTTATATTAAACGTTTCCGTGAATTCAAAATTCGCACAAACTATAAAAATAACAACGCAACATAATTTACTATTTTTAAAAGAAGCTCAGCATTTACACACGACCATGTGGTCATAATTCCACGAAATAATGATCATTAGCTTTTTCACAAATCGATTATTTTGGACACTTGTTACATGAGACTGGTCATGCAACATGCAATATTTACTTTTCTTTGATTGTTCATAAAGTAGATTCATTTTTCATCTGTTGGAACAGTGTGACGTTAAAAGCGGTCATCTGTCGGATTTTGCAAAAAAATTTTTCAAATTTCGAAGGGCCTGACCATTTTATAACTCACGTGGTTCTAATCTAGGTCACCTGTAGTTGTATTCAAGTTTTCTCAGATGTCATTTTATACTTTGTATAGAACCTTTTCATTTATCACAGAAAGTCTTACTTGGCGAAGATTTTATTCGACACTAGTAACTCATTTTGAAGCTTTTTGAACCAATCTGAGACTGCTATAAGCAACGACACCTTCTCGTTCAATATCAATATAGTCCATGTGATGGTAGCAATAGTAATTTCCCTTTTCAAATAATGACAGATCAAACCTCGATTTGCCTTTTTCCTGTATCCATTTTATAGATAAATAATAAATTCAAATAAACGCATTGATATGTTTATTTAAACAAAACTTACTAAATATCGTTTGATAGTAAAATATCAATTATTAAATCGAATTTTTAAGAATTGTTATTACACATACTTATTTCGATTAAGGAAAATTAAGCTATCAAAATTACGAAAACATTTTATACAACTTAATTGAATAATAAAGTGTTAATTATTATTAAGTATTATTTCTATTATTCTGAAAACCGTTCTATATAGTATCATTTATTATTAGGATCCCACTAAAGTTCGTTGTCACTGCAATATGAAATCAAAACAAGTAGTTATTATGACATTTACAACATAAATCAGTCTTCAAAATATAATCCATTGTTTATAATTGTCTTTAACTATCTCCCAGTTAATTCTTTTGTACCGTTCATGTACCACTCTTTTAATAACTAAAATTGATGATGGTACTATACAAAAGGTTCAACTTCAGCGATTATCTTAACAAAGTGAAGCTTGTAAAATCTCCAAAGAAATAAAACATTTTTCTCTGTCACATTCACAAGATAAAAAGGAAGCAGAATTTCTCACTTTTCAGAAAAGATTTATTTGTTTCAGTCTATCAGAAGTCCATTAGAGGGCATATAATGTCTTCAGTACATAACGAAATATCGGGCAAAATACTTTTCTGCCACATCTGAAAAGTTTCGAAAAATATTCTACATCAGTGCCATATTTCAAAGCGAAAATAAGTGTCTGATCAAATTGAGCAATCTTTTGATCAATTTATGAATGAACGAGCTGTCTAGCTTATGTGAATTGGAGTTTGTGAGAGGACCCATTTCAGCTGCCATACTCGTTCCATAATCCGTAGTTTTGCATTAAAAATTACAAATAGAATTTTCTCTTTTAAAATTTAAGCCTACCAGTCATTTGAAGCTAGAAACAGTCTTTCAAAAATTGATAATAATAAATGTCAACCCTTTAACACTTGTATAAAGATTAATATTAAAGAATTATTCCGGAAATGAAGAGTGACACTATTATAAATTTTATAAAGTGTAATAAAATATCTTTTATAATACAAGAATAAGGATAAACCAAAAATAATTATTAATAAAAAACACTAAATAATAAATAATAAGAGATAATAAATAATAAATAATAAATATTAAAAGATAATAAATAATAAAAAATAAAAAATAAAAATAGTAATAGTAATTATAATTATAATTATAACTTCTGAGCTGTGAAACGGTGGATAATA
>JBBMKC010203768.1:0-13771 GCA_037834085.1 Bipalium vagum
TTATTTAATAAATTTCGAGTTTTAACTTATTCATTTCCATTAATTTTGTATATTCTATAGGGGGTGAACAAACTTTTACAAGAACTGTAATAAAATTAAAAACAGTAATACAAGTAATAAAAATACGGCATACTTTGAAAATTATATAAAAATCAAACGCAATACTCATATTCAAGAACAATAGTAAAATAGTATATAAAGAGAGGGATTTTCAGAGTTAAAGCAGCTGAAAAAAAATGCTTTCTTTGTACCGAAGAAGAAAACATTATTATAACAGGTATACATTGGACTTTTCGTGGGGATTTCATTTCATTTTTCTTTTATTACTTGGTTTTTATCAATAAAATTTTTTTTATTAATTTAACATTTAATTATTGATTAATTGAATTTTGATTATTATCATTGAATTATTACATTTGATTGTTGTGTTTTCATTATTTGACGGATTGATTGAATTTTCAAAACGATAATTTGGTGATCAGTCCAAATAATAAGGTCCAAAAAATGAAGAATGGGATCTTAATGGTCATTACTGGTGGCGTTTTTCTCCAATTTGTTAAAACTTTTCCGATTATAAGAAAGAAAAATGAATGTGAAAAACGAAAACAGAGCAAATCAACATTTCACTATCTCCTGGACAGATTTCTAAATCAAAGAAGATCACTATCCATGAACTTTTTTTAGTTTACTAAATGCAGGGTGTTTATAAATCACGTATTCTTATTTCAAACTTGTTTTAATATATATTGTATACTTTAATATATATTGTAAAATACATTCAACGTGAGACTGCACCTTTTAGCTCAAGTGACATTGGTTTATTAAAATAAATATTTTCTTCAGAGTGACCATTGACTTTAATTCTAGATCACCTAAAAAAAGTATCCAGTTCACATAAATCGCCAAAAACAAAGACAATCATCTCAGAAATTATTGCTTCACATTGTCAAAGCTTTAGAAATATAATAAATAATAATAAAATATTTTTCATCCAATAGAAAAAGAGATTGATTTTATGCGGAAGATTATCCACCAATGAAATCGTCCATCATCAATACTTATTTCTGAAGTACTGTTTTAATTTTCCCACAATTTCTCGTTCTCTTGTCCAAAGATATTCTTATCAGTCGTTTTCATTCAAAGGTATGTTGTTCTATTTCGTTGTTTTAATCCACCAAAAATTTCAAATAATTTGTTTCAATATTAAGTGCACCATTACCAAATAGATTCTTTTTGAGAAGATTCGGTTTTTTAATAATAAAATGATAGTAATAATTATAAAAATAATAATTATTATTATATTAATAATAATAATAATAATAATAAAAGTATTTAAAAAACTATTGAAAATTTAGGATATTTTATAGCTTAGATTTGTCCATGTCGAATCAAAAATGTCTCAGATTCAATTGTGCCGGTTGTGATCGGTCGTTTTTAAGCATAGCAGACTTGGTCCAACATCAATATGTCAGCCCAACCTTGAGACCATATGGAGCCCAGGCCTGTCCCAAGCTTTATCCGGAATACTTTAATCGATTTCTTCACAACAAATTCTTTGACCTCAATGAAGGTTTTCAATCACCATCAAATGGATGTGAAAATTTACGACAGGCTTCTTCAGAACCCTTCTGGTCTTCTAAAAGAAACAGCTTCCTTGATGACTTCAATGCCCATTTTACTGATACAGATTTCACATACGATACCAAACGAAAAGAAATTAATGTTTTCGACTCGCTTAAAAAAGATGAAAATCTCGCCAACCTACTTCAACCTTTACTCTGGCCTTTGGTGTATCTTTCCAAATTGAAAAATAAACACATTTCTACCCTTAATACCAATCACGGATCATTTTTGTCATATGTCACTTTCTTGGGCTCCTTGAATCATTCGTCAGATCAGTACTCAAGGGATCTTAGAATTGATCATAAACGTGATAAAGAATTAAGGAAATCGTTGAGATCTTCCGTCAGTGGTCGTTGTGAAGACCCAGTGATCATAAGATCAGATCGGCACCACTGTCTGTATTGTGGCAAGCTCTTTCCCAGGTCTGCCAATCTCACTCGACATGTGAGAATTCATACGGGAGAGCAACCGTACAAGTGTACATTTTGCACTCGCTGTTTCAGCATTTCCAGTAACCTCCAAAGACACATCCGGAATATCCACCAGAGAGAGCGTCCATTCAACTGTGAAATCTGTTTCCGAAGGTTCGGCCAAAGGGCAAACCTCGAAAGGCACATGAAAAATCATTTTGTAGGTCAAATGTGATCAAAGGCCCGTATCACTGAAGGTTCTCTCTATGTTCCATTCAAGTTCTATGCAATAATTTTATCTTCTCGACTTCATAAACAAAAACTTCTTAATATTTTTAATTATTATTATTATGAGTTCCGTTTATCTTTATTTCTAAACTAATTATAATCAATAAATCCATAAGTGGTTTTAAAATTAAAAGCCTTTTTGTAAAGTACATATTTTGTACTTTAACATTAAAGGTCATCTTAGAAAAGAGCATTTTAAAAATTCTACATATTTATGAAAAATAAAACAAAATCGATTTATTATTACCTTCTTTACAGTATATATCCATACCGGGATGACCGGAAATTCTTTAGACAATTTCGAAAATGTATTACAATTACAAATGAAACGGGAAGCAGACAGTGACCAACAAAGCAGTGCTACATCTCCCATTCACTGAGCAGAAGACGTCCGAGCTTTGTCTGTTTTTCTCAGTATTACATCATACGTGGTCTCCACAGCGGCAGTCACTTTTTGCTTGAGATTCTTTATATGACCTTTGTCTCGATGTGACAAAGGTCATAAATAACTGGACAAGAACAATCTCTATTCTGTTTTAACGAGTTTTAAACGAGACCGAAATCGTGATATCACTTTCCACACATCGACTAACTTTACCCGTGGCCATAAAATATCCTCCGTCACCTTACCAGGGTGAATATGCAATGTCATTGACTTCTAAAAGGGAAAATGGTAAATCCTTTGTCCTCGACCGGAAGAACTTTCATTACTTTATTTTAACTGGAATGAAATAATTGAATACTTTTGGTCACAAAGTATGGCATGCATTGATTTAATAAAAAACATTTATTAAAGAAATCATTGACAAGGATCAATTTATTTAATCGAAGCACCTTCAGCAAATATACACTTCTGCCAACTTGTTGGCAGCTTGTGGATGCCTATCTAAAAACTCAGGTTTCAGAGATTCGATGAATTGAATAAAGACACTTTAAACAGTGTCAAAGAACTGGAATATTTTTCCTTGTAAAAAGTTATCCAAATTTCTGAAGAATAATATTAGATAGGTACAAGGCCTGAGAGGGGGGAGAGTAGAATGATTAACGGTTTCCAATTTCATCTCCAGCATTTACAGTTTCGCTCATTTCGTAATGGTATATATTGCTCTAATGAAGTAAGAAATCAATTTACACCTAATTAGGCCAAAGCAATTATCTCTTTGTCTATGTGGGTAGTCCTGTCTGAGATAGGTAGCTTTTTACGGCAGCGAATGAACTCTCAAATCTGAGTTCTGTTTGGCCGTCGTCAGTCATTTAAGAGCGCTCTCAAAATTGATGAGTTTAGAAGAAGAGGCACTAAATTCTTTGGTTTTCATTGGTTAATTTAATTTAATGGTTAATTAATTAATTTACTACCAGATTTATAGGATATTTTTTCTGAAAGACAACTGAGGTTCTTTTAATAGGGTCCTTCATTTAGTCGAGAAGCACACTTTTTAAGATGCATGCAAGTGATTTTTTTATCCCAAAAATGTTTTTGGATTTTTACAAATTTTATAACAGAATCATTTTTAATTTCAGAGAACAATAACATTTACAAGACAAGTTACAAAGAAATATTTAATGTGTTCAATATTTAGTGTATCAAATTTAAACCTGACTCCAAAATCTTAGGTTGTGCAAATCAAATCAATCAGTAAGCAACACTTGTATTTATACCACACCAAAATAAAATACAATGCACTGAAATGCAAAAAGATAATACACAAGTCTGAGATCACAATTAATGTCTGAAATGTTACACAACACTTACACTATCTGATCACAACACACCAAAAATAATTAAAAGCAATGTTCAATCAAATATAATAATGATCAAATATCGTTAAATCAAATAATAGTTAGTCAATATTAATAATCAAATGTTTAACAAAATTACAATAAAATATTACTTATAAAATTACTATTTACTTAAGATTAAAAAAAACAAAAGGAAACGTCTTACAATTTAGTTGACGCTAAAACTCCCGAGTTATCAACTAAGCCCTAACGGTTGCTCACCGAGAACCCTTTGGTGGGGAATTTTAAGTACAGCCCGGAATAAAGGAAGTAATAGTACTTGTCTGATCCTCCGATCCTTGGTAACTCCGGTCCTTGATAACTCTGATCCTTGGTTGCTCTGATCATTGATAAACTTTGATTCTCGATAAACTCTGATTCTTGATCACTTTGATTCTACTATGTTTTCTGAAAGGTGAAAATCTACTGAAATCCCTTTGCTTATATACTATTTGGGACTGGGGAAAATTCTTCAGATATTTTCAAAATTATACTTGAAATGCTAAAAGTGTCATCATATTTCTAAAATTCATTAACAAATCCCTGAAAACATTTTTATGATGATCCTTATTTTTTATTAAAATTTACCTCTTTTAGGCTGCTTTAAAAATACAAATTATTTTCGAGGATTATCTTATTTTTTAAATAGTTTAAAAATAAAATCCCTGGGAATTTTTCAATGACTTTCAAGTATTAATTAAATTTAATTATTAATATTAATAATAATAATAATAATTTTATTATTATTAGTATTTATACCTTATTTATAGTTTTTATTATTTATTTTTCCCCCGGGAGGTGTCTTGGTAAACCCAACAAATGGAACAAGAAGAGGAGCTAATGTAAGATTAATAGACTTAAATTTTCTTATTACAGAGCAAAGTTTAAATATAGAATCCAATACGGTATTCATTGGTGTAGCGTAAACTCAGTATATACTCACACTCGCAAAAGGTAAAAGTGGTAAATATTGGATAAAATCGAAAATGGTTCAAATAAAAATAATGTCAAAAAACAAGTTTATTCTTTTAAAAAAATTTTTAATCAAAGGTCTGAAACCACTCTTCATACAGGATGTCAAAGAAGTCAATTCTGTCCTCTGGATAGCGACTTGTACACCTTAAAATTAAAGACTTTGCAATATCTGAGCTTTCATTGACAACCAAAGATCGGCCTTGCTTGTTTTCTTCTTCTGTTTCAAAAGGAATCTTTTGCTCTAAGCATTCGTACATTAAACACCCAAATGTAAAAGCCAAGTTGGGTATGATTCTAATTGGATAAGCATTAAAGGCTTCCGGACTTTTATAACCGATTGTCCCTTTTCCTTGCATCGGGAAACGAGGTTCTCTTGAAGGGTCCCAGGTCATAATTTCAAAATCGATAATCTTCACCTCCAGAGTCAGTTTATTGACCATGATGTTTTCTGGCTTGATGTCCATATGATAAAAGCCATTCTGGGCCATGTCGTACATGATAATAAGAACTTCTCTCAAGATCTCTTTTTTACATGCCTCTTGGTTATTCTTGGTATTGTAGCAGCTTAAATCGATCCAGTCTTGGTCCAAGAATTCCATGACAACAGTGGACCAATTCATGCCATCATGAAAATTGATTAATTCTGGAACATAGATACATTCGTTGAGTCTTTGGAGGTAGAACCACTCTTTTGGGACCGCATCTCCGCTCTTTTCGTCCATAATGTATGTGTCGAATCTCGGGGATTTCAGAAAAGACTTGAGGAGTACTTTATTTAGGTTTTCATCCAAGGCTTGATGGACACAGCTTCTGTCACTGAGTTTTAGAGCAGAGTAGTGGTGGTACTTTTGGTTAAGTAAGCTGTCAATTTGCATTTTCGTTATTTGATGATGACTGGAAAGAATAGGTAAAAGAAGATAATATTTTATTTATTGTTTATTTATCTCACATTCTAGTGGTTAAAATTAATAAATGTTAATAAATATTTAAATTAACTAATTTTTTAATTTTTAGTTTTTTTTTTATTTTAAAAAATGAAACTATTTTATATTGTTAATTTATAAAAATTATTATTTTTAATAATATTATTAACATTCTTTTAATCAAATAAGGGATTGAATGTTTTCAATTTTTATTTTAATTAAATTTTAAAAAATTATATATTTAATTTTTTTTTAATACGAAAATTTTTCAAATTAAATAAAATATTTAATTTTTTGTAATTTTTTGTAATTATTATTTTAAAAATAATATAATTATCATTCTTTAATTAAATACATTTTTATTCTTAACTTATTACATTTTTTCTTTTTGGAATTTTAAGGAACCTAATATTTATTAAAGAAAATAAAAATTATAATTAAAATAATTTATTAAAGACATTTATAATAAAAAATAAAATATTTATAAATTTAAAACCAATTACTTAACAGAATATGTTAAAAGTGATTAAAATTTAACTATGTTAAAATATGAAAAAGTAATAATAATAATAATAATAATAATAATAATAATAATAATAATAATAATAATAATAATAATAATAATAAGAACCATCGTTTAATTTATTTCAATGCTGTTGTTGAAGATATCATCCCGATCTTATCCTTAGGGTGTCGACCTGGCGCCAAAGTCCCCGGGAGCAAGGATTCTCAGCAGCGTCTGGTGGTTCTTCACGCTTATCATGACGGCCTACTACACAGCCAACCTGGTAGCCTTTCTCACCATATCGCTCATGATCACCCCAATAAACGACTTTGCGGATCTGCTGAAAACCGGCACCGGAATCGAGTATGGCTCACTGAACGCGGGCTCCACCAAGGAGTTCTTTTTCACCTCGTCTCTCTATCCGTTTCGCGAGATGGGCATCGTCATGAGAGGCAATCCCTCGGTGTTCACCGACACAATACACGGCGGCGTGGACAGAGTCATCAAGTCAAAAGGAAAGTACGCCTTTCTTCTCGAGTCACGCATGAACGAGTACTACAATAACCGCAACCAATGCAAGACCATGATGGTCGGCAGTCCGTTCGGCGACAAGGGTTACGGGATAGCGACCAGTCTCAACTTTCCGCTGAAGGAGGAGATCAACGAAGCCGTGCTGAAGATGAGAGAGAGCCAGTACCTGGAGACCCTTTACAAGCACTGGTGGGTTCAGAAAGGAGGCTGCTCGGAAGACATGACAAAGTCCAACCTGAAACCGCTGAGACTCATCAACGTGGCCGGCGTGTTTCACATTCTGACAGCGGGACTGGCGCTGGCGCTGCTGACGTCTCTGGTCGAGTTCTACTACAATGCCCGGAAGAACTTCCACAAGCAGACGGACACGTTTTCCCAGTTCATGCATCAGCGGGCAACGCTGTCCATCCACGGGCGCAAGCTGGATCTGACCCATGCGGACCCTCCGTTCAGATGAGGACGCTCTCCTCCGAGCCCTCAGCATCGACAGTGCGCATTTATATTTGGAATTGAGACAATTGTGTAATCCTTTTCCGTCTTCATTCCTCAGCTTGAATTAAATGTTTATTTTCTACGCTTTTTGGTACCTTTTTTTCAGGGGGGTTTACTGGCACTGAGTTTGTTCAAAGGAAAAAGTCAGAAAAACCCTTTGGTTGAGGTTCACATGTTGACTTTTCAGAGCTAATTAAAATTGAATTTGCGCAAAATAATCTCCACCAATAGAATTCAAGGTCGATTTGCGAAGGGACCACCAAAACCTTGGCCTCGGAGTCTGCGACCCCAAGTAATATTTATTCCTATGAACGACCTTCCTAACCGACCTGGACAACGGCGGGGTCGCTAATCGATTTTTATAATAATTATATTATTATCATTATTATTATCATATTTTATAATAATAATATTTTATTTATTATTTTTATTAATAATAAAAATAATATATAATATTTTTAATAAATATTGTCCGTGTAAGGCTTCTCCCTGACGGAAGAATATCTGAGAATCTCCGAAAATTTTTCAACGAAATCAGCTGCCAAGAGGCATAAGATTTTTCTTATTATTATCATTATAATAATAATAATAATTATTATTATTATTATTATGGAGACTGTGGTGCTGAGGCTGCTGCTGTCATCATTGGAGTTCGCGAGACTGTTTCCACCGAGCCACTCACTGACGACACGACCGAGGCAACCCTCGACGAGCGAGTGAAGCCCACTGACCCTTGGGGCACAGCCATTCTCCATAGTCAATGGAAGGGCTGAGAGAGGCCTGGCTCAACAATGGTCGTTTTGTTCCGTCCGCGCTTTGTTCTGGCTGACTCCGGCTGCCGTGAGACCGAGCCCAGACCGAATTCAAGCCGCTCCCGGGTCGATTCCAGGCTCATTCCAGGCTCATTCCGGTCCCAGTCCGTCGCGGCGGAGGGCGGCCGGAAAACGCTTCGGTCTCCAGCTAGGATGGAACGATTATTTTCCGATTAATAAATTACGGCTGGTAATAAATCGATCAATAATTAATGAGCAGCCTGGCGAAGGGAACAAAACGTGACATCATAAATAACGAATGCAAACATTGCGATGGAGAATGGAGAAAGATAATATTCACTGGGGGGAATTCCCGGGATTCTTTGAAAACAATAATGGTCCCCCAGGGGCAAGATTTGTTGGATGATTTCGTTCTTCATAACAAAAATGAAATCAAGACGCGCTGGTCGTCGTCGAATGCCATCAATATCGTTATGATAATATTCAGCATTAATATTAATAGTAATAATAATATTAGTAATAATTATAATTATAAACATAATAATAATAAATAATAATAATATTATTATTTTATATATAAAAGTAATAAATATATTTATTCTGTGAAATAGTCTCCGTCATTCTCGGTTTATTTATTGTAAACCATTTGTCAGGCGCCTCGCGGACGCAGGTCAGGAAAACACGTGACGATTTTGAATCTATATAATTGGAGATCGATTTTTGGATAGCTTCAACCGTCTTGAACTGTCATGTTGGAGGAACCTGAATAAATAATTATCTGATCAATAATACACGTTGGGAACTTATAGAAAGTCAATAATATTTGGTTAAATAAAGATTATTTAGAGTCAGAATAATAATAATAATAATAATAATAATAATAATAATAATAATAATAATAATAATAATAATAATAATACTGTAACTATTATACCTTAACAAAGTAACTTTCGCTCGCAAATCAATAACTCTTCACTATTCAGTGCTGTGTTCGCTTAACTGTTGCAGCTGCACAAATTTAAACTCGATTTGAATCGAAATCCCTCAACAAAACCATATCCGCACTGAAATTGAACCGAAGCAATCGCAAGAAAACTTTATTGATAATCAAAAAACTAATCACACAAACATTCAAATCTGTCAAATAATCCAGTGATTAAAAAAATCACGAACCCAATGATCAAATGTCGATAAAATATAACAGAAAAACAACTTCCTTGATATCAAACGACCACAAATGAATAAGTAATAAAATAAAATAAAGAAATAAGTTATGAGAATAAAAAAATAATCCATTAAAACAATTTATGAGAAATAATCAAAAGTCATAAATAGAAAAATAAAATGGAATCTATACAATCTCACCTGAAGCGACAAGGGGTCCCCGGGTCGTCCTCTAGTTCCTTTTCAGGTAACCTAGGAATTCCCAAACTCGATGGATCCCCTTGGTAAATCCTCTTGCATCATTCGTGACAAAGCTAGGTAAAACAAAATCTCACTGAAATATTTTTTTGATCACTTCATGTCCTTTTGAAAAGCAAATATTCGTATAAATCTTCTCTTGGCAAAAACCTTCTTCGAATTAGAAAAATTATTATCGACGGCGAGATTTTGATATTTGGCTTTTTAGAATAATTTTTATTTTTTAAAATAAGAACCTAATATTACTATTATTATTATTATCATTATTATTATCATTATTATTATTATTATCATTATTATTATTATCATCATCATCATTATTATTATTATTATTACCAAAATCATTACTATTCTCATTATTTCACGGTTGTGCCTTTGCCAAACCCAACAACAACAATAACAATGATGCTGATAATGAATAATAAAAAATAGATTTAAAATCGATTTCATTTAATCGATTGAAATTTGAATAATGAATAATAATAAATTGAATTCATTCAAGCATGACAAAAATAGCGCTCAAGCGAATCATCTGCGACCCAATGAAGCTTGAAGTGAGACCTCAGCAAGGTATGACTGACAGAAAATATTTAGCAGAATATAATGTTTGTAGGTTAACTTAAGACATTAGGAATGGCTTTTTCTCGGTAATCACCTGCTGAGTAACTCCAAGTTGTATTGCAATCGGTGCTTGCGTCTAACATGGATCTTCATCTAACAAATTCTCAAGGTCTTCATTCGCAATGAAACGGCCAAACCATTTTTTGAGGTTTTATAGCTGACTACACCTTCACACAGAGCGGAAATAACCATGTTTGTGGCTTGACAAGCCTTTTTCTTCAATTGGAAGGCAAACAATAAACATTGTCTTACATGTATTTTTTGAGGTGCCATTTTCGATTTATCGCTATTTATATGGAATATTAAAACAACAAATTGTTTATTATCTTTAATTTAATACTTACCCATTTAGCAAAAAAGCGATTTAATAATGTCTTTGAGACGCCTTACTAAATAGGCACCTTTTCAATTTTTAGAACTAATATGTAAATGTTTCATAGTCAGACTTGTATTGTCAGAGTCGATCAGAAAACTGAACACTCAAGAGACATGTTGCTTATTTTAGTAGATATACTTCCAGTAAGAGACATGGCTCCAACCGATTGCGCTACCAGCTAAAGCTGAGAGTTTGACAGATCAAGCATTTGACAAGTACGACTTAAATCACAAGGGACCTCGACAAATTATTTCTTCCAATTCAATTTTAAAATCTTTTCTTCACAATGTATATCGATTCAAATACTTCTTCACTATTGGATCTGTATATATCAGGTTGATCCATGAGTGTTCCATACCGTTTTGTGATGAAGAGTTTAACATTAAAACACGTTCAATAATATTTGTGATAAATTTGGTGTCAATCTGCAGCTCTTGTTCATCTGAGTCCGTGTTTATGACGACTTTAGAAATCTGGAAGTCGTTGGTCCATAAGTCTTGAACTCATCATATCCACAAAAAGTACAAGACAGTCATCACAGTAACAAATATCCCTACTACAAGTATGTTTTGCGATCTGAAACAGCTTGGAACTCGCTCACAGAGTCGCCTACAAATATCGCACGATTAACCACCTGAACATAAAAAAGACGTGCAGGCGTAAAAGAAGCACAGCGTATTACATTATCCACAAAACAGAAATCTGACAGAATTTTAAAAGTATCTTCGTGGATAGAATATAAAAATATTATTTGGGAAAATACTGCTTTTGTTGACGAAAAGCGGTTCTCCTTAGATGGTCCGAATTAATGAAAATAATATATTATCGTAATGCATGAAAAAGAAAATTAGGTTAACATACAGTGCTCGGAAGCAGTTTTGATGTCGTCAGCAAAGACCAAAAGAAAGCGGTAGATTGATGTAATTTTGTATCACTCTTCCAAATGGTTGAATTTTACTTTCCGATTTAGTACGTCTTCAGAAAGGTGAGGAACACAGAGCAACGTTCAACACTTTTAGTGTGCCATCAATTCATTTGAATATCGATAAATCCAGCAAACGTGGTGCAAGATAATTGTTGGCTGCATACCTCCAGAATTGTCCAAGAATGTTATCAGGCCAGCGATATAAATATCATCGACTGGCTTTCAAGGTCATCAGATCTGACATTGTGGAAAAAATATTGAAAATGTTCCGTGACCTTGTTAGTGCTGAGAAGCGGCCGAAAAACGTGCCTGGACTGCGACAGAAAATCAGTCAGACTACACATATGGAAAATAGTACAAAACGACATGTAGTAATTAATCTGTATCACACTTTTGGAAGTCGGTTGGTCAATATATTGATTAAAAAAGGAAATATATCCTCTGGCTTTTCCTCAGATAAAACATTGCACTGGGATCACAAATTATGTCCTTGATTTCATTGTCTGTGATCAAAATGACTAAAGAATTTACAAAAGAAGATATTTCCAATTCAAAAACAACGCATTCCTTAAATAACATGAACTCGCTTAAAGAAACGATAGGTATCGATAACCATGTCGACCATTATTCAACATTAACAAATTTGTCGAAAACAGGCACCGGTTTGAGAAAAGCTCGAGTAAACATGATTAAATAATGTTGGGGGGGGGAGGGAGAAGAAACATCAAAACCCCGAGGGGCTGATATGAAACGTGGATTGAGTAAAACACAGTCACATTTTTATTAGCAAAAGTTATAATTATAAAAATTAAAGCAGCTCTTCAAAACGTCACAATGTCCAAATGGAAAATGTACACCGCTGACCCTTCATATTTTCAACGTGAGCTAAAAATATTCACCAATCAAAACGCTTTCTGACGTGCATATGAATTTGTGATATCTCAGCCGGGGAAGCCGACATTCGTTTTGTATTGGCAAATATATTCATATTTCTACATAATACGTATTTATTTCGATGAAACTGGTTTATATTTGTTCATTTATCGATCTATTGTGCTTAGAAGGCGAGGAAGGGGGTCATGTATTCTAGTTTCTAAGACTGTTCGCGTCACTAAATCCTCACGAATGTTCTTGTTTGTTAAATTAGAATTGGTTTCTGCAAAATTTGCTTGACCATAACCAGTTGCGGAAAAATAAATCATTATCTTCACCTTTTCTCTTGTTCTTATAAGGCTTTTCATGGATATTTCCAAACGAGGAGGTCCAGATGACGAGTGAGACGAATCTACATCTATGAGCACAATTCCTAGGTATTTAATGTTTTATCCTGGTCTTCCATTTTCGCTTTGTTCGACTTAGAAAGTATGACTTTTGTTTTCATTCCTCAGTATTAATTTAGAACACAAAATTTTTTATATTTGTTGGAATCCACAGCAAAATTAACTGTACCCTCGCACAAGTCTTTCAAAGAGTCCTCCAAGACAACCAACTTAAACCTTGCCGATGGACCCAGGGGAGCTGATGGAGACGGAGAACGGGTCGCTTAACCTCACAAAAGTTAGATCATCAACCACAGATGAGTGACATTTTTAATATTTTGACGATGTTTGTACACTGGTATTGAATCTATTGATAAATCAAATGCTGAGTCTGGTAAAATGTGATCGATGTTCCAATAACGTCCTTGATATTCCCAATTCATATTCAAATCAAATTAAATTCAACCTATTTCCTAAACAATTCAAAAGAGCATCCCAAAAAAGTAATTAAACTTTGATATTGACCCTCGTTTAAGACTTCTGATATAGCATGATACATTTTATTTTGAAATCTAACTTCTGTTCTCTTTCCATATCTATCAGACACAATATTCATTAATTGTATCTCTATTTTCCTTTTGACAATTCTTTTGATACTCGAGAAGTGCTTTCCTCCAATTTTCGTAGTATAACGGATTTCTTATTTTATTATATTCCTTTCCACATTCCTTACATTCACCAATATAAACATATATATATACTCGACGACATAATTTTAGAAACAGCTACTATTACGAAGAATTGTCACGAGTGACGAAAAATGGGTGTATTTTAACAACCCCGACAGACAAAAACAGTGGTTATCACCA
>JBBMKC010203779.1:0-13769 GCA_037834085.1 Bipalium vagum
AGATTTTATTTTATATAGGTATTAATGTTGCGAAAGTAAAATAGAACCTAATAAACTATGCTGTGCTCTCCAACCCGTTACCATATTAGAACCATATTAGAAAATTGATTTTTATGACATAATTAGGTTTTATTTTACTTTAACAACATAAATGATCTATATAAAATCTAAAAATAACCCCGTGTTATGATTGGTCTGCTTATAACCAAGGGTTGTTGAAGTAAAATAGTACCAAATATTTTTATTTTAGTGTTGACTAATAATTTACTGTAATACTATCTAATTTTGATCGAGATCTAGGCAGATTAAAAATATATGTAAGTCATCTAGGTCGACCACTGAACTAGTCACAAAGTTATAAATCAAATTATTATTAATTTAAGAAAATAATAATCAATAAATTATCTGATTAAATTAATTATTTATCAAAATTGTTTCTCAAACATTAAACACTTTAAGATAAAAATTATTCAATTTTTTATAATAACGCATTTCTAAAATATTATATTATAATTTACAACCAGGAATTTCACATCGAAACTGTGAAAATGAAAAATAAATAAATGAACAAAACAGAACTTTTCAATCTAGATACAACATAAATGTAAAAGGGAAAAAGCTGCAACAAAATACTCAAATATTGATTCTGATGTTTTATTTTCTTCACTGTACCACTGTCACGAATTATATTGAAAACTAAATTGAATGAGTTTACTTCAGAGATACAATATGAAGTGTGCCATTTATTTGAATAGGTGGAAAAAAATAATCCAGTTCTTTTAAGATAATTTTTCTTCTCGATCTTTCACATCAATTGCTGCTAAATTCACCGAAGCAGCATAAAGATGCACTAAACTTATGCAGGTCTTTACAATCGCCACTGGGAATGTTGCAATTGCAATAATGATCCAGATCCCTAAATTATAATTGCATTAAATAAACTGAGTTTTTCATTACAATTATACACATAATTATAAAAATTATTTCAATTGATATTGTTAAAATACAGAATATTCATAAATAATTCAAATATTCAATAACATTAAACAAAAATAAATTATTCTTATTAAAAATATATATTTAATTATAAAATCTAACTTAACTTATAATTATAATCTTAAACTCAATTTAATGAAAATAATAAATTTATTTTAATCAAAATTTACCTGCAGGACCATAGGTAAAGTGACAAAGGTATAACATGGAATAAAAAATCTCATTTCCAGCGCACATCGAAAATAGGACTTTCTGAAAAAACGAAATGAACAACTTTTTAAATTATAAAAGTAGAACTCGATTTGTATAATAATGATATAAAATTATATTTTTTGACAAATCAATAGATTTATGACTTGTACTTCCTTGCATTAATGATCTGTAACGGAATTTATAATTTGATCATTTCGATAAAGAACCTACACGTGCATATGTAACCAATGACTGGCAATATCAATAGCCATGCTTAATTGAAATAAAATCATCCAATTTGGATAAAAATGACTCAGAGCAACAAGAAGACACATTGTTGCACATCTATCTGTTAGCATATCAAGCATTGAACCGAATTTTGTTCCTAATATTCATTAATAATTGCCATCAAATTACAATTCACACCCTCATTTAATAACCTAGCCGCATAACCATCGAAAGCATCCAAAATTCCTGATAACAAATAGCAAATTGTTGTTTCCAGTGGTTTATCAAGCATGAACCAAAATGAAATTATTGCTAATAATATTCTTATATAACCTAGGAAATTTAAAATAGAAAGTTAATTTCATGATAAAAATCTACCTATAATGTTAGGAACAAAAAGAAAAATATTTGTTTTCATTTTTAAAATTATAAATATACTTAGAAATTTTAATAAATTAAATATCTAATATTTATATTTGTCTTCTTAATAATTAAAACAAATGTATATTATGTAATTATAATTATAAAAATTGAATTAATTTTAACTGAAAAATATATATTTAAAATTTTAAGCTTTTGTAATATTAATTATAAATTATGTATATTTAAAATTTAAACTAACATCAGATAAAAATAAAGCAAATCAAAATCAATAAAATTTGTCTTTCTTCTTTATTTTAAATTATAATTTCAGATTATTTCAAATTACTATTGTTAAGTTACTCGTTTAAGCAATGAAAATTTTCAAAGTAGTTTAGAAAGTACATCCTGATCTATAATGGTTCTCATAAAGGATGATATTTGTGACTTAAAGGTGCTGAAAAACTCTTAGATCGGGTTTAGTTGAGGTGAGTATGGTGGTAGAAATCTGTAAGCAATACCTCATCCTGTCATCAACTTAATAACATCTTTGCGGTGATGGAATCTGCAATTGTCCATAACCAATACATCCCCAAGATTTCGAAGCATACTATGCCTGTAAATTTGATTTAATAAATAAACAGATGACAAAACAATGAAACCTGTCATTTTAATAATTTCTATTTCTATATATTTCTGAATAATTTTCTATATATTTTGAATATTTTTCTATATATTTCTGCAAAACCCTGTAATACAAAGAAATTATAATTACTTGAATTTGTTACGCTCTTATTTACTATGAACACTGTCATTAACACTTAGTTCGCAAAGTTTACTGATCCCTTCACTTTTGTCAATACGTGTACGCAGATGAATGACTCACACAACTATGAACAACACTTTATTGCTAAAATAACAATACAAACAATAACAAAATTTTTCAAATAATCAATAAAGTGTTAGCAATCAATCACACTGAAAATCAATGTCAAGAATAATAATCAATTAAATTAAAATCAAATAATTAAATACCAATATCAATTAATTTAAAAAGAAGAAAAAAAAAGATATTCTCACCACTTGTCACGACAGGTCCAAAGGGTGGTTCGCTGAGCCCAATCCGGTCTACTCAGAAACCCCCTAACAGCAGAACCCGTCGTGAGCTCCTGTTGCATAGAGGGCGTAAACATGAATTTACAATTTTAAAATCTGGATAATAGCAACAACTTTTGATTCTTCCGACAAAATAAAACCAAATCTTCTTGATTACTCTTTTGACAAAATAATAATAGGTCTCAATCTCTCTGCTGACAACAAAAAATTAATATTTCCCGATCTCTCTTCTGACAACCAAAAAATTGTTAAGATCATAAGAGATCAGATAAGTTGAAGTTAAAGGTGGAGCTTACTGTAATACTTAGGCCTTAACGGTTAAAGGTTGCTTATGAATGTGTTCGATTGGACTTATTTAAATTAACTAAGAAAACTATTAAACTTTTAATACTTTTATTTTGGTTCAAAATAAAATTTATTATTACAAATGGGTGATATCAATTCTGACTGATAAATCTGATTTTGTTAATTGTAATTGTTATTTATGAAAAATCCTCTCGCACTTAGGCTCAGAGGTCCTCAATTAGGAAGAAAAATATATTTCACCGCCCTACTTAGCGTGTGAAATATGAACAATAAAAGGAAAAAGGTAATAAGAAATAGGAACTGGAAAAAGTTAAATGATCCTCAGGTCCTGGACTGAGTATTTAGTTACTTATTTACTGCAAACTGTGTCTTGTCTAATAAAATACGCCTGTTTTAATAAAGTAATGAAATAATATAAATATAAAGGAAAAACTTATTTAATATCGAATCTAGTCTTGTGAACCTTTTATTATTATATTATTAATATATGTATAAAACTTAATAATAAAGCTTTGTCACACGAATGCAACAAGTATCAATAAAATTTACTGAGTATTAAAAATTAATTTCTTTTACTTAATTCTTTCCAAAATTGATAACTATGTTTAAAATGTTTACAAATAATGGCAATAAAATAACATTATAAAAATTTATTAATATAATAAAAACTTTGTCACAAATATGTAACAAATCTTAAATATAAAAATTTTATTTTAACAAAAAAGCATATAATTGTCCACTTGATCTTTTAACTCCGGAATTAATTGTTTTGCCTCTTACTTGAGAAGTCGTCCTGTCTTCAGTATCGGTTAACGTTTTTGAGCTTGATTCTTTTCTCCTGAATACCCGTGAGCGACGCTTAGTATTTTTCTTTTTTATTATCTTTTGTTGACGTTAGATTTACTCTTAAATACTCTATTTCTGTGGGCGCTGCAGCGTTGGCAAGTTCTTGTATTAATCGAATAAAAATTGTGAGTTGGATTTCTGCTTTGATGAAGTTTGCTGGTCGGTTCCAGTGGTTGATTTGTTATTAGTACATCATACTAGAGTACTGGTAAAATTGATTCTGTCTGCGTCAGTTTTGCTCGTACAGTATAATAGAATTTTTTACTTCGTTTTATTTTTTCTGTCTTGCTAGCAATTTCTGCTTGCTTTTATATACTTCTTTAATCCTTATTTTTTAAAATTAATAAGTTTCTGTTTCTTATTATAATTCTATTATCCTTCTTTTTCTATTTTTATCATTTTTTTCTGTTTGATATAAAAGTTCTTATTGATTTTCTATTAATGATAACTTAGTGTTACCTTATTATTATTTTTCTTTAAAATATAATTCACTGATAGTATTAATAATAATTCTTACATATAAATAAATAAATAAATAAATATGATCGCTACTAATACTAATATTCATACGTGTTATTAGTATGCCTTATCTTATTTATTATGATATTTCACTTCCTTTATTATTTATTATTATTTAATTATCGTTTTATTATTTATAAATCAGTCAAAATAGATTTTTCTTTTTTACAATACATATATTATATCAAATAAAAAACAATACAATGCTGTATATGAAGGGATCACTTGATTATAGAAGGTCAATACAACATTAAGGATCACAAATATATAAAAAAGGTCAATACAATGTTAAATGTTTCATAAATGTCATTTCACGGATTTCATTGATCGCTTGGAGGGATTGGCACTGAACGATTTTGACTCGTAGCAACTGATGGTAAAGGTTTTGATGGATTGGATAGATTTGATCGTAGTCTAAACAGTTTTGCACTGTACACTCTTCCAGTATAATTTCCCAAGGCCGACGACTGACAAATGATCGACGCTTATTGCAAAAAAATTCAAATTTGGATTCGTCTGACCAAAGAGCTTTATTCCAGTCCTTTTGTTTCATGAGAGACATTAAAATTAGCAGTGATTTTTGAAGCTAAACTTCGACGATTTCTCAAAGAACTGGCCATAATATACCGGTATTCCTGTTTTGTGGTTAAACGAGGTATTCCGGATCGATTGCGGTCATGGAATGATCATGTTTCTTCTTTCCTTTTGATTGTTTGACGTACGCTATACTCCGATATGCTGAAACGTCGACCAATTTTCCGGTTGGAAAAACCCAGATAATGCAAAGTGTAGATTTCTACTCTTCTTTCTAAGCTTAATTCCTTCTCTCTGTCCATTTTGAAAAATTATTTATTGAATTGAAATGGTTTTTAAAAGTATAATCAATATTTGTTTTCAAATTTGTATAAAGTATTTTCAACATATTTCAATTAAGGCTAAATTCAGTAAGTTTTGCTTAATTTCCATTATAAAACACTCTTAAAGGCTTGCATAGACATTTTGATAATAAATATAGCTAAAATAATGTTATCGGATTGTTTTATGTGATAAATAATTTTATATAGCTTATATATATAATGAACTAAAAATAATCACATAAAAATACAAATGTTATTGTTTTCAACTCAAAAAATACATGTTATATAATTGTTTTTTTAACACTAAAAATGATTGAGGTTAGATCAGTTGTGGTTGCGAGCGTTGGATTGGTTATTTGGTTTGTTAATGCAGGCTTAGGAATATTTTTGTCTGATTTAGTAGATCATATCAAATCTATAAAGTAATAGGAAGTGTGAAAGAGAAAATATGAGTGAAAATAATTTGAATTTGATTAATTATGGTAGATTATAAGTTAAGCAACAAAACACTTTCAATTTTTAGAAAACGAGATGTTGACGTAATACCACCCACTCATTGAAAATATTTAATTGCATGGGTTTTTTAAATTTTATTACAGATTTAATTTAATATATATTTGTTTTCTGTATATTTGTAAATGTAGAATTGCACATTATCTTAAGGTTTTATTTTAATTTTTGCTTACATTTTGAAATTTTATTTTTTCATTTTTAAATCATTTGAATAATTAGGAGTTCAAATATTGTTTGTTGCCAATTTTATTTTTACTTATTTGAAATAAAAATAATTACATAATGTAAATTTTACTATTTAAAATAATTTAATAATTTGTTTAAATATTAAAAACAATTTTTTTATTAAAGACAGTTATGAACAACAGTGGAAAACTTCTTTTAGAGAATTATAAAAAGCAAAATTCTAATCTTTCACAATTTGATGAAAAAAATTTCTCAAGCGTACTTAAAGAAATCGAATTATTAAGAGACCAAATTCGTCAAGATGCTAATAATAAAAACAATGAATTTTATTGCACTTGTTTTGTAAAGCACAAATGTGTTGATCGTAATCGGCGAATATTATTGGCTTATTCCCGTCAGAGAATAATGGATATTAAGAAAAGTCGATGGCAATTCGGATCTGTTTTGCCACAAGGTATAAAATAGTCAAATTGAATGTTGTTTATCAATTTGATAGAAATTGAAGAAAATATGACTTTAGAAGAAAAAAAGTGGTTTAAGGATTACAATAAAAATATTGTCGATTTTATGATGAATTCCTGTTATGGATTTGATTTGACAGAACGCACATTTCCGCCACAAAGTTTAAGGATTGAAGTGAGATGTTTACAAGACTATGGAGAAATCGATACGGTTGACGGCGTTATTAATATATTTAAAGGAAGTCATCATTTTTTGTTTTTAAATGATTGTGAAAGTCTCATAAACCAAGGAATTTTGGAACATATAGTTGATAAATAATAAATGCTTAGATTTTTCTGGAAATAAAAATTTGTTATTGTTTATTGTTAATCAGTTTTATCTTCATTAAATTAATTTTTGTTATTTTCAAAATGTTTATTGATATTCAATTAGTTTTTAATTAGGAAATTTAATACTTAAATTTTTTGTCAAAAAATTAATGATTTTACATTTGAGGGTTTTCAAACATTTTGAAAGGATCAAGTTATTTTAATGTATTATTAATTGATATTTAGTTTAATACATTTTCTTGATATAATCATATTGTTTGGTAAACTTGATTTTTATTGAACATTAGTTTAAGTAGAAATAAATAATTTTTTTGGTCTTAATTTTAAAATTATGGTGAATGAAATTTTTATCTTAAAAAAATAAATTTTCATTTTAAGGTAAGATAACATCTAAATAAATGTGAACTTAAATTAAATGAATTTTAGATATATATTAAAATTAAATATTCTTGTTCTCATATTTTATCTTACCTAGATATGATATCGTTAACTAAGTTTTATAATTTTATGGAAATGTATATATATTTTATAAATTCTTGGTAGATTATTCATACAAGTATGTAAAGAAAAATTTTTGTTATTTACAAACAATGAATCTTTTATTTTCAAAATATTTCATATTTTTAATAATAACTCAGTGTTTAATTAAATAAAAATATTAGAAGTTTAAAATTTATGAATAATAGTTTGTTTCTATAATATAGTTTACATAATTTTTAATTCAAATTAACAAATTATGAATAAGAAGCGCTCCAAATTTGTTCCTATCACTAATGTCACAAATCCTAATACTTTTGTCATGCCAGGTAAATTATGTTGAACCACATTTTAAAGAAATTTTTTTCAATTAGGTAGACAAAAATGTGATTGTGCTGCTACAAAACATGGATTAATTAATAACTGCACTAATTGTGGAAGAATTGTTTGTGTTCAAGAAGGACCTGGGCCTTGTTGGTTTTGTGCAGATTTAGTTTGCTCAAATGAAGATTTCCAATATATTTCTACAAAATCTAATAAAAGTCAAAATGTCGTAAAGAAATTAATGAGTAATAACTGGCCTCATCATAATAAAATAGAAAATATTAATGTGACATCAGTGAAAGTTGATTTAAATATATCTGAAAGTAAATATTTTAACTGCTTTTAAATTCAAGTATTTGTTCTATCCAAAATAATGTTTAATTCCAGGTGATTTAAGGATGGCAGACGAAAGAAAACAAAGACTATTAGAATTTGACCGAACAAGCGCTCGTCGCACAAAAGTGATAGATGACCAGAAGGATTATTATGAAACCGATGGAAAATCGTGGATAGATCCCAAAACACGAATGATTTTGAAAAAGAAAGAAAAGGAATTAAGGGACGAGAGATTTGCTCCCAAATATAAACAGGCTTCAAAATACACATTAGATTTAAAGACCGGTAAATTAATTTCAGAAGAATCTACAAACAGAGCGGCCTATGAATTATTTGAGGAACCTGAACTAGATATGGAAAACATTCCAAATTACGAAGTTCAAAAAGATCACAATATTCAGGCTGATTTTCTCTCGGTAATACTTTATTTCGTTACGCGAATCAAAAATAGTTTTTTGTGTGTTTCAGTTTATTCAAAAAAATCAAAAGTCCCTTCCGAAAGCAGATAAAAAGGAACCGGAAAATTTAAAGCCCGTGTGCAGACTCCAAGACAAAGGACTCCAAGAAATACGTGACGATGGACTTTGTTTGAGCATGCACCAACCGTGGGCATCACTACTGGTGATGGGAATAAAAAAGTTAGACTTTTTTGTTGGTGTTTTTCAAAATGATTTTGAATTAGACACGAGGGTCGATCTTGGTACACTAACCACAGGGGACGATTGTGGATTGCTGCAGCATCGAAAGCTGCGTCTGACGAATCCATTGAGGAATGCAAACAATTCTATGTGGCTAGAGGTTTTGATTTTGACTTTTTGTGAAATTTAAATAATAATTAAAAAGGTGTCAGTCCTGATATGTTTCCGGAATCTTATCCTGTTGGTTGTATCCTCGGCTGTGTGGACGTCGTCGATTGTTTACCCGAAGACGATTACCTGGATCAAGTAAAATTTTTACTGTACAATTATTATTGATTTAAACTTTTGACACTTCCAGTACTCTGACGATGCGGAATCTGGATCTGCTTTTGTTTTCATTTGTGAAAATCATAGAGAATTAACTTATAAATTTCCCATAAAAGGAAAACACAAAATATGTAATTTCTTTTTTTTAATTTATTGATTGTTTAAATTTATAATTTTCAGATAAACTGGATTCTCAAGTGCACCAGGCTGCAAAGGCTCGGATTTGAATAATTTCAATTTGGTTTTAGTTATCAGTTTGGTAAAATACTGATTTTTTAAAAATCGAGTTTAATCAAATCTTTTATTGAATTTTTGTGGTGTCTTGGTTTTTCAGTGATTTCTGGTGCCCAGTGTACTTCCATCATCAGATTTTAACACTGGCAAATTGTTCTAATTTTTTGCTTTGTAGCATTATTTTTTAAATCAGAATATACTTTATTCCTAAGTTTTGAGTTCAATAATTGCCTAAAAGTGGACTAAAATTAAAAAAAAACATTGAAATAAATTGATTTCTCTTCAATATTTTCTCATGATAGTGGTTTAAGCTTTCATTTTGAATAAATTTTGTATGACGAAAGCAATAGATAACTGTACTTAATAACAAATCTCATGATTTCCTTAATAAATGTAAAGCCTTTAATAAATTTTAAATATTGTATTAGTTTCAAACGATACCAACATTTTCTGAAAAAGATAAAATACAATAAAAGCGTTTGTTAGACTGAATAATTCCGGTATCCAGTGTTTGTGCTTTTAAAATACTATCCGGTGTTAAGAAATATACGGATATATTTTTAATTCAAATATCGTAAAAATTTTTAACAAAATTTAGTAAATTCATAAATATCTAATCAGATTGCTAATAAAGGAACTATATAAACCCATTTTTCAGCATGAAAGCAGCACAAAAACAGTAGAAATTATAAAGTAAAGTATTGAATTCTTAATCTTCTAAAAATCATAATTAAAACAGCCTTAATGTTATCGATTTTTAATTTCTTTTTTATTGTTCTCTGGCAACGGTACTCTAGGGTTTAGAGTCTGATTTTTAAAATAGAAAAATAAAATTGAAAATTTAAATAGGTACTGACAAATTCGATAGTTCGCTCTCAACGACTGAGGTAAACTGAATCGATCACCGTAACATTTTTGCCTATACATATCATTTGTCGGTCATCTATTTTTTGTCCCTTTAGATTATTAAGGATCGTGGACACTTCAGTAAACCACTTCATTTTTCCGGTGTGTTGCTTAAACCAAGCTTTCATCAGCTCAATGTCTCTGATTAAGGTTAGGGTAGTTTTTTTCGTGAAGGTAAGGGGCTTACTTAATCTTTGGAAATAAAGAAAGGGTACGGAACTGTAACGGACCTCGCACCGGAATGATTTTTGTCCATCTTTTGATTGATTTTGTTGTATTGATATTTCTAAATAATTACTGATAAGATCTTGCTGCTTTGAATATAAGATAAAACAACGACTTACGCAATAGGATTTTATTCGTTCTCTCATTTAGTTATACGTTACACCCTAAAAAAATCAAAGAAAAACAAAAACAAAAGAAGAAAAAAATTAATTATATAGTTTAATGAATTATGACAAACATCACACCTAAATCATTTTGTTGTTCATGACTTTGTGGTTTCGATTCTTAGTTTTGATTTCATTCTTCTGCTCGTCCCCGTTGTTCGTAGCGTAGTAGTTTTAAGTCTGTTTAATCTGTCCGTCTTCTTCTTGTGGAAACCTTTGTGGTTTTCTGATTCGTGTTTGGTTTTCCTTTAAGAATTTTCTTCTTCTTGTTAACTTCGATTCTGCTGACTTATCTTTAAGATTGTCCAAGTCCTCGTACTGATAATCTTTAAAAGTTGATCATTATATTTCGATCTCTAGGGCCTAAAAAGATAGCTCTAAACTGTGCGATATCGGTCTCGTTCTCATGCTCTTTCACTCGGATAAAAAAATTCTCCTTGACGGTATTCGGCACTTTTCCTGTTCCTTCTGCGTACATTCCTATTTGATATCAATACACTGAATCAATAGTCGCGTTGGTTTTCCTGTTGTTCTAATTCCGGAATTTCTCACACTGACATTGATTTCCTAAGTTTCTGCTCCTCCTGCTATCCCAAAAAGTATCATCATTATTAATGTTAGCCAAAACCATCTCGATGGCTTAATGTTCGCTACCGATTTCCTGGATCGTAATGGATATCGTTCCTTGACCTGTTCTACCCATTTTTTGCAACGATTTACATGTAAAATAAATGATGATCCTGGTTTCCATGTGCTTCTTAATGCAGAATTTGTTGGTGTCACTTTCTCCACTGTATATGGACCCTAAAACATTCTTTGCAGCTTTGGCGTTTTTCCTCTAATTGGCTCTGGTGTTTCGACCATCACTTTGTCACGAACTTTGAACCGATTTGCCGATTTGTCATAACGCTTCTTGGACTTCTGTTCATATTTTATATTCAATTCAATATTTTCCCAAGCTTTTTGAAGTCTCTCTTGCATCAAGATTTTATAATCCTCCTCCTCAAGATATTGTGATCAAAATCAATTGGCATATTATTATTCCTTAGATACATTAAATAAAACGACGTCTCCCCGTTACTAGGTGTAAACAAGATGGAATATGCAAGTCCCATTCTGTTTGCTGTTTATTTGTGTACGATGACAGCATCTTGAGTAGAGTTCCATTGAATCTTTCTACTAATCTGTCTGTCTGTGGTCGTACTGTGGTCATACTTTGACGTTCAAAATCGTGAATAACACACATATCTTGATCAATTTACTCATGAAATTGGTTCCCTTATCTGTCAATAGTTTCCTTGGTGCTCCATATCTAAAAATGATTTCCTCAACAAAAATTTTGGCTATGGCCGCTGCTTTTTGATCCTTCATTGGGTACGACTCTGGCCACTTAGTGAAATAATCATATAAAAAATTTATGAATTTGTTTCCCAATATTGTTTCTGGCAAGGATCCTACGACTTCCATTGCTACCATTTCCATTGGTTCTGCAGGAGTTGTAATTGGCTTTAATGGTACTTTTGTTCTTAACACCAATTTATAATGTTCTATTCCATTTTTGGCCAAAAATATTTTCTAGTAATTCTCGACAATGTTTTCCTTGATGCAGGTGAACCCCAAGTGCTCCATCGTGGTATTGCATAATCGACGGCTCTCTATCTTTGCACCGTACCACGTAGCACTGATCTTAACCTCTGACAAAATATAATACTTCCTTCTTTATTTTAAATTTGTCTTTTTAACTTCTTTACCCAGTTCATTACCCAATCCTCCGGAACGTTTCCTTCCAAACACCTCTTGATTAATTCAATTTCACCATCAGCATGTTGAATCAATCGTATTCACTCTTTTAACCACTGAAACACTCACAATAAAACTTTATTTACTCTATCACAACAATTACATATCAAAATCAATTCATAAATCAAATCAAAACCGTAAATCTATCAATGTCTAAAATGAAAAAAAAATCAAGTCCAAATGCAATGTTAATAATAAAAAAAATTAACTAAAATCAGTAATCAATAGTATTAATTAAGTAACGAAAACGGAAACAAAATAACGTAAATGGATTATTATCATTAATTAAAAATATTACCATTAATTAATACTGTTATAATTAATTAATATTAATTAATTAATACTATTATAATTATTATTATTAATTCTAAAACCCAACAATACTCCCGATTTACAACGACTCGGTCCTCCGAATCTTCAATAATTAACGCTTAAATACAAAACTTATTTATACATAGTTGACAACATTAATATAATTTGTAACAAAATCACGATGTTTGTTATTAATTGTCTTGATGAAGTCAATCCCGCTTCTCGCTCGATGCTTCAGAACAATTTGCTTTTTGGCTCTGGCTCTTCCCAATTCCATCTTCGGACACGATTCCAAAATCCATCCCTCTCCGTTATTTTCTAACGGTTGTATTTCTGTTAGCAACTCGATAGCTGCAAGCTTTCTTCTTGTAGCTGTTCTTCGCTCTCTTTTCCAACACTTCCTCATGTGGCAACATAACGATCCTGCTGCCATGATGATTAATACTGCTCCACAGGCTCCTGTGACCATAACCCAATTAGTCATTCTCACAACTGTTTCCTTTTCCAATTTTCGTTTTCTCCAAATAACCGATAACTCGTTTGTGCACACTTCGGTTCTCCTCATGTTTACCACTGCGCACTTATAACTATAAATAACTTCCCCCATCATTCTCGCGAAGACTCATTGGTCTGGTAACAACAGGGGCTATAATAGCTCCCAGTTACTAATTATCATAGCAATTCGTGTCCTCAACATTTGATCTGTTCATCATATTCAAGAACATCATCGATCTCATCATGGATACTGTTCCGCAACCAGTTATTCTAGCCAGTTGTCTTCTCAACTCATCATATTCTATTCTCAACCTTTCCGTTTCATCTTCATTCTTCATATCTTGTACAGCATTAACTTTTGCATTTCCAAATGCCAATCTTTTATAATCTTCGGTGAAGTGTTTTCACTAAGACAAGATCTTGCCATGTGACCATATTTTTTGCATTTAAAACATTAAAACTTTCTTGTGATTGCGTATGTTATTTCTTGTTTCAAATTGGTAACTGTTAAGAATAAAGGTCACCGTTTACAGTTTGCTGCTACAGGTCAGCCGTCACAGCCAGTATTGACACGTTGGGGTACATGGCTAAACGCAGGTATCTGGTATGCTCAATATTTGC
>JBBMKC010203790.1:0-13768 GCA_037834085.1 Bipalium vagum
AAATATTTATTAAAATCACACATTAAAGAGTTCGTTCACAATGAAAAGTTCAATAATCAATAAATTTGATTAATAAACGAGTTAATTTCTTAATTTCTCTTGAATCTTCACAAAGCTGTAAAACATAGATCTTTCGTCACATAATAGTTTATCATCCTCTATTGAAATGTGGCTGTGATTAGAATAATTTCTGACATGTCAATTTCAAAATGATTATTAAGGTTTAATTTCAAATAAAAATCTATATGGTAAAGATTTTTATTGATAAATTAAGTTTCAGTTCCCAGATTTTGTTAAATGTAAAAATTAGGAAAACTAAATACAAATCACATAGGTAATATGCAGATTATTTATTAACTTTCTGTCGAAATGGATTATTTAGCATATAAGTTTATCGAAATACGAAATTGAAAACTTTTAACTTAATGGAATTCAGAATAGACGGAAGAATATTTGTTTGATATAGGTTTGAATGGGTTGAAATACTTTTTGTCTAACTCTTTTTAGTAAGAGGTCTTCTAATTTATTTTTTAATATTTTTTATTAATATTATTGATATTGAAATATTGATTTACTTATGTAGCTGAAATAAAGAATGATTTGATCAGAAATTGATAAGAAAAAATACTGGTCAAAAAAAGAAAGATAAAATATTGAGTGAAAATACATGTAATAATTTTACACTAAAGAATAAATTCTTAAATATTGATGAAGCGTATAATTAATTATATGATATTGAGAAAATCAATAAATTGACATAAACAAATGTATAATAATATTAAATTATTATTGATAATTATTTTAAAATCATTAATATTATTTTATAATATTTCAAATATACTGAGATAAATTTATTAAATAATCTTACACAATATTACCTATTTATTTTTCTTTGAATATTGATTTAACCATTAAATGTTACCCACATTTTATGGTAATTGTTTCTTCAGTAAATTAAGAGATGATTTCTTTTAACAATTATGTTTCCGTATACATTTATTTTATTTCTTCATTATTAAAGTTGTACTTTATGATGAAAATTTAATTCTCCTTAGAATTCATAGTTAAATATTTAAAGTTCCAATAAACTTTAAATACATATATTTATATAAGTATTATTATTTTATTATTATTTAATGATGATTATCTAAAAATAAATTTTGATGAATTGAAAATTGCTCAATGAACTTTTACAACTGTATTTAACCATTTAATAAATAAATGAAGAAATAAATCCCTAAGTCTGATAAGTCATATTATTGACTAGTTCATGCTCCAGTGATATCTGATTGATCCAGGTATGAAAATAATTGGAAATTATCTCAGTACCAGTGAGGCGAGCAGATTTGCAACGAAGAAAAGATGAGTCTAATTTCTATTACGTTATATTTTTTCAGAGCACACCATTATTACGGAGTGACGTAATTAGAAGCATACATTCATAAATAAATAAAGATACATACGAATTCATACGTTATTATATTCCAGATACTCTAAACAATCGTGATATATTTCTGTAATATTTTTCATCTGAGTTACTTTAAAATCCTATTTATTATAAATAATAATATGAATTAAATGCAGATAAATATTTTTTGTCTATGAATTATTTTTTTTATTGATAATAAAGATATTAATTTTTCATAATATTGTTGATATTAATGGAGATTGTGATTTGATTATTTTAAAAATTTTTAATATTCAAATATTATACATTGTATAATAATATTAATAATAATAATTATTATTATTGTATATCTGATGAAACTGAGTATCCTTGGCAAAAATTATATAAAATAATTTTCAAAATAAATTGAATTGTTAAAATAAAATGCTTATTTGATACTCTTATTTTATTTATTTTAAAATTCTTAACTCTAACAAGGAGATGAAGTACAGCATCGTAAAAACTAAGTATATTTTTTAAGTTTCAAAATTATAACAAAGCAAATTTAATAAAATAATGAATAAAGATAACGATTATAATTAAAAAAACTATAGATTTTTTAGTTTATTCGAATAATTATCAATAATTATTAAAATTTCCAAAAAATATAAATTTAATAATCTAATTAAATTTTAATATATTAAATCAATAAAAAATATGGAATATCGATTTGAGGTTTTATAATTAAAAATAATTTTAAAATTATAAACAAATTTATCAAATTATATCTTTAATTTTTATAGTTAAAATTAAATTAGTTGAATCTTTTATGATCTTGGTAATTAATAATAAACACATTTCATATTTTTCAACTAATTACACTTTAAAAAAAATTTATTGATGAATTATATTATTTTTGTCAATGAATTTAATCTAATAATCCTAATTTTTATTTCAAATTCATTAAATTTTAAAATCTTAAATTATATAAATATTATTCTTCAAAATATTTATATAATAATTAAGAGACAATGAATTTATTTATTTAAAACTGTATAATGTAAAACAAAACGAAAAAATTTATAGATAATATTTTGGCTATTTTTATTTTCTCAGATCGAATAATTAATTTTCCGTTGCTTTAATTTTTTTAAAAACTTGTTTTTGTTTTATTAAATAACAGCCTTCTTACAATGTTTACTCAAAAAATTTATTATACTAAAACCATTAATGTACAAAGATTTCCACAATAATAATATTCACAGAAAATTCCTTTCTCTTTATTTTTAGTAAAAATTTATCTGAAATTAATAACTTGTTTTAAATAAATGAACACTCTGATATTTAGTCTCACGGTTCATAATTATTACTAAATTAATTGATTAACTTTCTCTATTCACTAATTTATCAATTAACAGTTTGTAAATATATTTTAAGTTAAATTTAGAATCTTATAAGTGTGTAACCATACATTATTGAGTGATCAATTTTATAATTTCTGCTGAAATAAATCTGTATAAATGTCTTCAAGATCATATTTTCATGCTTCTTAAAATTCAATTAAAATCAGAAGAAATAAATTTTTGTAATGTCAAATTTGTCTCTGCATTATCCGTCTGAGGATTCTAAAAATACATTAATTATTCAATTATTATAATACATAGTGAGATGAAAATTATTATTTTTTATTGATTTCAAATATTGTATTTTCCATTCTGATTTTTTTGAAAATTCCTTAAAAATAAAAACAGTTGAATTATTTCACGGCTCCTTAAATATGAAACAACAGGAAGGGTAATAAATTTTCAATATGTAAAATATTTAAATAAAGGAAATCCCTGTTATATAATTTTTTTATGTAATTCAAAATTGTCCTTTTTATAGGCAATTTTTTCTTGTATTAATTATTACTTATTACTTATTATTCTGTTTTCAATTTGTTCCCATTATGTATTGTTAAATAAAAAATTATTTTTCTCATAACATTAAATCCAAGAGTTTTGCTGTTGATATCTTGTTTAATGAACATTTCTATAAAACCACAGTTTCATGAAAATTATCTCTATCTTCACGTTCACCTAATTCTATAAAATTAAGAGCAAACTGAAAATAAAATAAATTTCTTACGTATAAAAAACAGTTTCAAAATCGTTTATGTTTACCATTCGAACCTTAAAAAATTAACAAAACTAATACGGAGAAGAAAAAGTTTCATGCCATTATGTTTTTATATACCATAAAGTCCATATTATACAATGTAGGTTCTATGCTGAGATATTAAAAAGAATAGACTTATTTTTGTGTACATATATACTAATAACAATTAATCTTCTGCAGTAACAGTAATTAAAGAAATTATATTTAATAAATATTTTAAATCGAACATTTTACTATTATTAAATTCGATTATTCTTATTTTTTTACAAAATAAGAGTCGATGATAATTGAGAAATTCGAATTATTGATACATATACATTTGTTTGTTTATATTTATTTCAATTTGTATAAATTTTAAGTTTTTTGTTTAAATAATCAGATTTAGAAAACGCTAACATGAATCAATCAGAGATAAATTTTGGTGCTTGTTACGTTTCTTATTTGATTTGAACAAATCATGAATTGAACTAAATGAGATGGGTGTAGAGACTTTTAGTAATGAAGCTCGTCATCATCCGTAAATTCTTGTTTCAAAGATTTAGATCTGATGATTTCCACTTGAGTGACATAGAGAATAAGTCAACCAAAAAGATCGAAGACAGTTATTTGCAACGTATATAGGAAAATAAGAAATCGCTCAAAGAGAGAAGAAATGAACTAAAAACTGATAAATCAACAATTTCAGGACGGTTATGCATGGTGGAAAAAAATTAATATGACAATGAATTTCTCATGTTATAAGTGAAAGTGAAATCAGTAATTAGCTGAATATATGTACATCTACTTAGGAAACAAAAAAATAAAACATTTTCTAAACCGATACACAATGGATACAGACAATGAAAAGTTTTTTTTACAAATAATCAGAAACAACGAAATCACGGGTTGGTTCAGGGCAGATGTCAGTGTCTGCCACTAAGTTCAATATTCATTGTCATTATATTGAAAAAATTTGGTTGTCAGAATGAATTCAAAGAAAATTTTATATACCACCAGGAAGTAGTCGTTGCTAAATTTATAAAAGATTTTATTATTGTTATTATTATTATTATTTAAGATATTAGCAACTTTTTATAATTTATGAAATTCAATTATTTCTTTTATTGATATTTTCCTATTTTCCAATATATAAATTTCTTAATCTAATTTAATTGTTCAATCTGATGAAATATATGTTCAATAAATAAATAATTCTTTTTCTAATCATATTATTTTTTATTGACTAAAATAGTTAACAATCATAAATAATAAATTATTTATTATTTATATGTGAAGAAGTGTTAACAAGTTCAGTTTTCACATCTCTAATCAGATACTGATGGTAAATTGTAGATCAGTATTGTAAACATTTTTAAATCTAAATATCAAAAGTCAAATACCAAAAACGCAATAAAGAAAAATTTAATCTTTCTACAGGTGCTTTAGTTATCTTTCAGATTATTTATACTTTTATTATCTAGTTATACTTTTATTATTTAAAATCAGCATCTAAACATGTATTATTGCTATTAATAAAAGAAAATATATAAATAACCGAATTCAAGATTTTATTTTTTTAATGATCTTGAATGTTTTTTGACAGCTCATAGAAATTAAATAAATCTCTAAAAATCTGATTTTTCTAAAAATGAACCTAATCAATATGCCGATTCCGTAAAAGGATTATTCAAGTGAATTTTTTTGATTTTTTTCGAAATGAGAAACATAACTTTTATTATTCTTTGATTGATAACCATTTACAATATTTATTTATATTTTTAAATATTGATTATCGATAATAATTATAAATTTCTCTTTCCTAAAAATTACCAATCAATAGATAGAAAATTGTCACTGGGCTATTTTTTCTTTTTTCATTATTCAATTTGGTCACTCAAAAACATAACTGTTCACAAGAAAATTCCTGGACATGATCATTGGAATAAAATTATATTGAATTTCCCTTATTTTAAATATTAATTTAGAAAGAATTGCCCGAAATTATTCTCGGTAATTTGGAGAAATATGTGGAAAGAACTCCAAAAATGGCGGAAATGCTAACTCAGTAAAATATTTATTTGATTTTTTCATTTGCCAACTTTTTTTAGTCTTAAATCAAAAGGTGCCAAAGTTTTTCTTTTAACAAACAGTGATTACCATTATACAGAGGTGAGTGAAGGGGTGTGAATGGTTTTTTGATTTTATTTTTATTTTTCTCTTATAATCAAATATCCACATTATTTTTAATATAAAACTGCATTACTTTTTTATGCTTACATAATAAATAATTATAAATGGTGTCAGTAGTTATTGAATTTTTTGGGTCACTGAGTACTTTTATGTCAAAAATAATTTGTGCCACACTTGGAGATTTATCTGATCATAATAGAAAAACTGAATGCGTGGCACATTAAAAGAATAAAAAAATCTTTATTCTTTCTACCATTTGCGAAAATTTGAAAAATTGTTTGCTTTCTTTAAATATTTGCACAAATGTAATCTGACGAGAATAATTTCCAAAAGTAACCTGGTCTCTAAATTTAGATAAATAAAAAAATATTTTTTGTTGAATGTTTTTTACTGAATTTCAAAATTTAGTTTTTTTATCGAAATTTTCCAAGAAATTATCATAAAAAGAAATATTCTTAAATTCGTATAAAAGAGCAGGGGTAATAGTGCTTAGCTAATTATTTTGACATTCAGCAAAGAAAACAAGTTATAATTTGTAACTAAGATTCTTTACTCAAAATGTAATTGAAATGGTTGATTATGTCTGCTGTACATGTAAAATGTTTTTGAAACAATATTAATTAAGAACTTTTTGTAGAAGATATGTCAGTATATTCTCAAGCAGTCAGAAGAAAATGTTAAGTTGATTTGCAATCCAGCAATACTCTTTATATTTCACTTTCTTTCAGAGTAAGGACTGGACACAATATTTTGATTATATTTTAACGAATGCTGGGAAACCTCGGTTCTTTTTCGACGGAACGTTATTGAGGGTGGTTAATAAGGTATTGTCAAATATCATCAATAGATTATTATTTAAATATTAACGTAGGAAACAAAAAAATTAGAAATCGGACACCATACTGGACCGATGAAATCAGGGGTTATTTACAGTGGTGGATCTGTTGCCATATTTTCTAAACTAATTGGAGCCCGAGGAAAAGACGTTTTGTATTTCGGAGATCATATCTTCGGAGATATTTTGAAATCGAAAAAAATAGTTGGATGGAAGACTTGCCTCATTGTTCCGGAAATTGAAAATGAAATTTTCGTTTGGAAGCACAAAGGCCATCTATTTGAAGAATTGCAGATTCTCAATAACCAACTGGCCGAAACATATCGTAATTTAGACTTAGAGTCTTCAGAATCACCAGACACAAATGGAATTCGACAAAAGATTCATGTAACATATTTCAATTTTTAAAAAAAGGAAATGTATTATCTTTAAAGACATTTATAATTTGTATTCCAGTTCTAATTTAATCTTTGAATCAGATTGATAAGTATAAAATGTCAGGGTTTGTTGAATTTTATCCTGTAGTAAAATTTTAATAAAATTAATATAATAATAAAATAACCCATATTAATATTAATATACTTTCCAGTAAGTATTTCAATTTTAAAAGACCATTGGATTTTATGTGCAATTTCAACGAGTCTCCTTTTTAATCAATTTTTCCAATTTGTGTTCGATGCAATCATTCAAAAATATGCCTATACGTTCATTTTAAATATTGTTTAGCATTAGAGGCAAATGAGAGTCCTATGTGATCTGAAATTTATCCTTTTATTCTGTTTACAAATTTTAATTTTATTTTTTAAGCAGATTTTCTTTACGTCCAATATATATAAATAGATATATATATTGGTGGAATTGCTCATGTTATTAGTATCTAATTAAAATTTTAAGAGAGAAAAAATAATAATCAATGAATTTTCATTATTTTAAAAAATCTAATGTTTTTTTCCTTCTTTGAGTTTCCCTGATGTTCAAAATGAAATTTCTTAGATAAATTATTGATTTCGAAAAACTAATATTATTAGGTGTAAAAGTTAATTTCCGCGTTTTTATAAAGTTTTATGTTATTTCGATAAATCAATATTTTTGTTTAACTGTTTTTTTTGCGAGAAGCTCCTTTTTCATGTCAAGAAGAAAGCTACTGATATACCAAAAATAGTAAGAAAAAGACTAATGGAAATTATAAATATACAATAATGTATATATTTTCGTTAATCGTTTATTATATTTTTAATAGTATATAATAGTTCGATTAATAATTTCTTAAAAATGACACTAAAGTGCCTTTTTTAAATATTAGAAAACCTTATAGAAAATTATTTTGTAAAAAGATCAAATACAGATATCATTGTATACCTTTAACAGTTTAACTTTTGATATAATGTAATAAAATCAAGAAATGTCCTTATGTAACTTCATGTTCACATTTGCATTCGAATGAGTAGACTTCAGAAATTTCACGTTTTCACAACTAAGAGATTAGAAATTACATAAATGTGCTCATCATACAGAAGTTAAATTTTTACTTTTGTACGGAAAAGACTTATCAGAAATTTAATGTCACCGTTTATTGTACTTGCTGTTAAAGGTCATTTTCAAAAAAGAAAATTCATATTCAATACTCCCCGATAATACGGAGATTGAAGGGACTAAAAAATTTGATCTTTATATCCAATATCTATAATCAGAGTACGAAAAAAAGTTTTTACAGAAATTTATACTTTATTAATTGATAAATAGACAGTACAGTACAGAATTTTAACTACGCACGAGTTGATAAGTCATGGCTGTCTGTGGTTTAAGCGATATACAAAGGGTGAAAGAGAAAGAGAGATTCGTGCTCATCAAAACATTTAGTTTATTAATTTCTTATTTTTATGATTGGTTTGATTTTGTTCTTTTATGGTTTTCGTAGACGTCTATCAATAATACTCTGATTTATAATATGAAAATCATTTCAATAAATTTGTACTGAATTTAATGTGAGGTTTCCTTTTTGGATTCAAAGTTTGTGTAGTCCAATTTGTTTTTTTTCTATTTAATTATTTATATATTTTAAAAAAATTTGGTTTGTTGAAATAGATGTGGAGAACTTTATATCAAATATGTTAAAGCCCAGCTTTTTTAATGGATCACATCAATTTTCTGATATTTCTAGATGTCGATTAATTTATTCTGTGTGGTATTCCACTTATCTTTTTTGTCAATGATTTAATACATAACTTTAAGAGTCTCAATTTGGTTTTTGGATTGGATTAGGCGGAAAAAAAGTCTTGTTTATATTACAAATTAACATTAATGTGCTTGGTTAGAAATTGTTCACCGTCAAAATGTTTCATATTTCTTTAATTATTTTTAGATTTCCATTAAAAATTGTTTATCAGAATAATTTAATCAAATTAATTTCAGATATATTTTTTTATTTTCAGGGTTTTTTTTATCTAAAATGATCTGAGATTTTAAAATTAAGATTATTTTGTTAAGCAGAAAATTTGTTTTATAATTAATTTTTCAAGAATTTTATCTTCAAATTGATTATTTTTGTTAAATTAGCGGTGATCGACAATGTAAAATATATTAGGTGACATAAAAAGTTTCCTCCGTTTTACATATAACAAATAAACTTAATTGAATTCATTTATTAAATTCCAGTTTGCCCGATAACCTTTTATCATTTACCTGATAAATTCATAACGCAATCAGTGTAGAATATCCGAGATTTCTGACAAAAAACTGTACAATATAATTTTCACAGCTTTTTTCTCGAAATGATTGGAACTCCATTAAGAAAATTCTGCATAGACAGAAACAAATGGTAGTACTACGGTAGATCTGGATGATACGTTGGATGCATCAGAACTTCCCAGCTAAGCTCTTTCAATTTTATTCTAGTCATTAAAGATGAATGTAGTAGGTCATTGGCGTGATGGAAAACAATGTTCTTTCTGTTGAGGAATTCAAGTCTGGTTTTTTCATTAGTTGACTTAATCTCTCAAGTTTCTAACAATAGAATATAGAATCTATTGTTTGATTAGATTCCAACAGCTAATAATACAAGAATTTTTTCAAATTCCAGAAAACAAATTTAACCTTTCTTGAAATAAATTTGGCTTTACAATCGTCTGCAGATCTTCATATTTTTTGGACCACCACACGTGATTCATTTTTCATCTCCAGTTATCTTTTTTTTCAAATATGGTTCGTTTTCATATTTTTTCAAAAAAGATTTACTAATAGAAATTCTGCTGATCAAACTATTTTCATATAAATTATCAAGTTTTTCTTCTAAACATGCTTTCCAGATGATTTAAAGCAATTTGTTGACAAATGCCTCATAATTTCTTATGTGGTAGTGTTGTTTTTTAAGATTGGTCGGCCAGAACGAGTTTTCTTGATTAAATCATGCGAACCACCTCTACACCGTTCTTTCTGGTATGATTATCAGATCCATAAACAGTATCTATTTTTGACGTATGACTGACATTTTCCCTTTCAGGAAATTAAATTTGATAAAGCATTTTTCTTTATTTTGAATTTTTTGCAATATCTTTATTTAATAAGCAAATGATATTAATAGTTTTTATGATCAATTATTTTCCAATTATTCAATTTTGATTTTACCGATAGATTTATTAATTATTGCCTGTAATTAAAACAGTCAATGATGAAAACAGTGAAGATTTTAAGTCACCTAATATTATTTCTGTTTTAAAAATTACCATTATTATTGTTATAATATCAATATTTCTTAATTTCTTTACACTGGACTGTAATTAATAATTCTATCCCCACTGACATTTTCTAATTGTATTGACATTTTAAATGTATGTCAATCATTAATAGCCAACGTAAATGATTTTATTTTCTCGATGTTTTTGGTATACTATTTCTTTGTGAATAAAACTTTATTCTTATTACCAAATATATTATGTGAAATTGACCTTGTTTGGTGACTTGTAATCAAATAAAAATTCCATTTTAATTCCAGAGTACTTATGACAAATTAGAAGTAAGGCAGCTTGGATAATTATAATAGTAACTGGATGTTTAACACAATTGGACTACTAATCTTCTAATCATAATTGATATAACTTTATTTTTATATTTAATTTCTAAAATGCCCTCTTTATAATACTAACTCAGATTAAATGTGCTAATCTAATTTTAGTAATATAATAAATACTTCATTAAACAGAATAATAATAAAAATTATTATTTATTTTATTATACAACTTACTATTAAAATTTCTAATCAATAACTTTGTATAATATATCAGTAACACACACATAAGCATCCAGATTATAGATTTATTAGGAAAAACATAAAAATAATACTTTTATTGTTCTTTAGAGATTTGGGAATTAAGAAAATCGTTAAAAAGTTATGAAATCAAGAAAAACAGTTTTTTCTGAAATGAAAGAAGAATTAATATTTTTATACAAGAGATTGTCTTAATTGTTTTTCTAAAAAATAAAAACTCTTGATTTAAGTTTCTGATATTTTTCTAATTAAATTTATCTAAATCAAGTAAATGGTCTATTAATATTTCATTTCTTTGTAACTGTTAATGTTACCATGATAAGCTGTTTCGGAATTAGTGTTTTTGCTTATTTGAATCATTAAATTGACTACTTTTAGTGTTGCTGAATTTGTTCAGAGTGAAATACTTTCCAAAAAAGTTGATTAATCCCTGTAGAGACAGTAATTCTTCACACATTTTCCTTATTCAATTTGTGCAAGATATACATACTGTAAGAACAAATACTGTGGTCTTTAAATGTGTTTGAAACTTTTTACTGATTGAAAATAACTGTTATAAGTGAAGGTTTTGGGTTAATACCAAAATGTTGATTGATTTAACTTGAATCGATTATATATTATATAATACAAACGTCCTGGCTTCTTAGCATCTAAGAAACCTTACATTCGTGTTTACATCTTTCTTATAAATGTTATATTTTTGACTTTCAAAAATAAACACAACAAAATTCTAAAAATTGAAATTTTAACTTGCCACAACCTCATTATTTCAACAAACAATAAAACTAATTATTAGACATCTAAAATCACTATCGAATTTAGATTTTGAAAAAAACTATCTGATATATTTTATCTATTCCACTGTATACATTGCGTTTCTGAAAACATAATATTAAAAAATGTATGACAATATCTATAGGTAAATATTACATACTAAAACAAGCATTGACCTTGCTACTTTTTGCTTTTGTAATCCTATTTTATTTAATTTTCGTTTTTTTCACAATTATTTTATCACTGCGCAATAATTAAATGATTTTTTTATTAATTATTGAAAAATATCTTTAATTCAATAGTCATTTTAACACCACTATTATTGTTATTTTTTCAACTATTATTTTGTTTTTAGGAGATGGCTAGAGTTATGGAAGAAGCATATGGAAAATTTGGCAGTCTTTTTCGTAGTGGTACCTCTTTCATTTTATAATATAACTTTTAAAAATAATAATATTTAACAGGAAGCAGACAGACCTTTTTTTCTGATCAAGTTTTTCGCTATGCTGATTTATACACATCCTCATGCTTAAATTTGATCTACTATCCTATGTCTTATATGTTCAGATCACCTTTTATATTAATGCCTCATGAATCTACTGTACCTCATGCTGAGTCTGGTGAAGGTATGTCAGAGTCTTTGCCACCAATTGGTTTGAGGCGTAGGAGTGATGATATGTCTTCTATTTTCAGTAATTTGCATAATTTCAAGTTTCAAGGTTTTAGTTTGGTGATATTTTATATTACTAATTTTTTTTATTTATCATTTTTATTTCGATAATTTATTTTTAAAAATAACTTAGGTTCTCCACATGAAGTCATTGAAGAAGAAGATAATCATCACCTAATGGGTTGAAATATAAAATTTAGCCAAAACTTTGCTAACTGCTGTCAACATTATTTTATTTCATTTTCGTTGTTTTTCTCTAAACTTCTGCTTCAAAATTATATAATTTATTAGATTAATAATATTTTATTAATACTATCATTTTATTGTTATTGTTATTATTATTATTTATATAATTATTATCTTAAAATAATGTTCTTAATAAATTAACATTTTTCTTTATCAGAATTTATTAATGTTATTAGAAAATTTTGATTTTGTACTTTATTAAATATATTTTTGATTGTTATATTTTAATCATGTTATTTCTACCATTGAAAATTGCATATTAATTTCAATTTGTACTTTTATTATTATTTATTATTTTATTGATTTTATCTAAAACAAAATGATAAAACTAATTGAATAATCGTTTGTAAAACCGTATTTATACTTAACTTCTTTTATTCAAATAAAATTGCTATTGTAATTGTTTTAGCTGGAATTGATTAATTTCAATATCCTTAAAATATTGATGAATTTTGATCCTTGAAAAAAAATTATCAATATTATTATTATTAGGCCTGAAAAAGTATAATCTCAATAAATTGTTTGTCTAGTTTGTTTGATGAAAATTTTTTAATGAATAGGTATTTAATTTCTCGTTCAATTCTTCTCATTAATCTTCAGGAAAATAATTTTTTTCCTCAAATATTACTCTAGTAATAATTTCTTCTCCAACTTCAAAATAACATAAATTAAAATAGACATTTAGACAAGAAAAATTTACTGAAATAAAAATAAATATTCTGTAATTTTTATTAAAAATGGTTGCCTCTTGCTTTTAAAAGCTCAATAAGCATCGAGACCAATCATCAATAGCAGAACACATGTACCTATTTCAACAGCTCCTGTAAATAACTGAGGCAAATTAAGTTTTCCAAATTCTTTTGAGGCTTATTGCAAAGTCTAAATGTAATTCAGAGAATTCAAGTATGGGTTTGCAGTATGTTATTGGTTAGGACTAATGAGCACAGTTATATATATATGAAATCGTTTTTGAATATTCTTACGAGATGGTGCAGAGTTCTTTTAAAACATCAAATGCTTATTTGGGAACACTGTTGAATCTCCGGGATTAACTATATATTACCTGTAACTCGGTAATCTTTTGAAATTGAGACATACAAATACCTTTTCATGGTCATTTGAATGTTTATTTGATATCACTTCCGATTGTCCAAAAATTTCATATTATAAATTTTTTTATTTATATTATTATATTAGGTGTACAAGTTGAAAATGACGTTTTTTAAGACTGTAAAAAAGTTTATTTTTTACAAGAATAAACAAAAT
>JBBMKC010203801.1:0-13766 GCA_037834085.1 Bipalium vagum
CATGTTTCTATTGCCGGTGGCTTCAGCAGAAAACATATGGATCACAATGATATAATAAAGCTAATCAAGTATGCAAAAATTGGTGAGATTTGGTTTTCATGCAATATTTTCATCATTCAATCAATGCATTTCAGGAGGATATATATCGTTTGTCATTCGTTATGAATCCATATTGACCTATCAAAGTGAGGTACCAGAGGAAATAGATTGCTTAACAAAGTTAGGGGTCGTGGAAAGTGTGATGGTTACCGAAATACCGAAGTATTACGAATCCATTCCTGGATTCTTGGCCGTCCTTAAGAGAAAACTTTAATTTTTCAAATAGACTTTTGAACTGGATCTGACTTTTTGGTTGTAATATCCGAAAGAAAAATAAATTCTGTGTTGTAAATTTTATCTCAAAAAATTATCAAAAATATAATTTTAAAAAAAAAATTTTTTCTACAAACTTTAATATTCGGTGGTTCTAAGATTCAGAGAATATTTAATTTAGCAAAATAAAATTAAATAATAAAATGATTTCAAAATATTAAATAAATATTTCATATTAATTTTATAGATTCAGTAACACTTTAATATAACAAATAATTATTTTCATGATTTTCATAATAATAGTAATAAATATAATAATAATAATAATAATATATAATAATAATAATATATAATAATAATAATAATAATAATAATAATAACAATAATAATAATAATAATAATAATAATAATAATAATAATAATTGTGAATAATAATAAAAATTTTTTTCATGGCACAATTTATTAATTTATTAAGATTGGTAAATTTGTTTTGTTATAATTTTTTTAAAAAGCATTCAAAAATATATTGTTCAAAATGACTGACTTAGTTAATAGAGATGCATTAAGAAAAAGAATCGAAAATAGCAAATTAAGCTTAGCTTATCACAAGCCTTATAATAATAGCGTCTACAAAAATGAAACCAGATAGCATCCGGAAAGAAACAAATCAGAGGTACAGTTATAACAAAATAGGGCACCTCAAAAAGATTGTCCAAATCAAAACAGAAGAAAGTGTTTCCCATGTGGTTCGGAAGACTATATAAGAAGAGATTGTAACAGAGTAAAGTACAATCGTTGTCATGGAAAGGATCATCACGTAAAAGACAGCTAAACCAGTGAGTCAAGAATAAGAACAATCAGACAACGATATAATTATGACAGAAATAGAGGAACGGAATATTGAAGAATTTATGGATTCCAGAGAAATGCAAACGAGATAAAAGAAGAAACGGTAGAGTTGTTTTCAAAATTAGAAGACAGAGAAAGACTATATGGAAATGGAGAAAGAAAAACATATTCGTCGATTTGATCTACACCTTAAACTAGACGTAGGAATATGGTTTCGCTAGGAGAGGAATGTAATAGAGAATGTGAAAGGCGATAGGAAAAATAAAAGTGTCAGAAAAAAGAGGAAATTGGAAAAGTTGATTAGATTTTTAAAGAAGAATTTTGAGAATGGAGATGAATATCCAGATTTTCACCATAGTTGCGAACCGATTTTAACGGATTATTTATGAATGAGGATCTCACCATCTTGATTTCATTGGTATTTACTGTTCCTGGATAAGCAGATTTCTTTATAACTTCTATACGATTTTCATCTAATAAATCGCTTTATATGTCTTGTATCGATTTTCTTGGCACATTTTTGGCAAGAAAGGTGGTCAATTGTCAATTTCCGATTTCTACTATTTCCTTGGAAGTATTTAATAATTAGGCTGGGTCTATCTTGATAAAAATGAACGCTCATTTCTACCAAAAATTAACATGTATATGAAATAAAAAAAGCAATATTTATTTTATGAAACACTTTGTGACCATTTTCGTCGGATTTTTGATGTGTTGAATTCGTTTAACATATTAATAAAAACTTTGGCATCATCTTTTGGTTTCGTTTGCTTACTTAATTGTCTATTGTAATATAAAAATTTCAAATCAATAATTTAATAACTGTAAAAATTGTGGTTTTTTGAAGTATGTGATACTACTTTTGAAACACACTTTATATTTAGAAATCTTTTTCTTTTCAACCATTTTCATGATGAAAACATACCAAAATCAACTGTGTATTGGCTAATATAGTGTGCTGAAAATGAAGATGACGGTGAAAGAAAGAAAGTGGTCGTCCACCGAAAATTGGGATGAAAGCAAGCAAAAAATTGAACAATACCGGTGGAATTGGTCAAAATCAGTGCCTTTGAATTATTCTCAGCTATGCGTTTCAATGATGTTAAGGAAACATCGTGTATATTAAAACAATAATTAAGACCGAAACTGTCACCATTACAACTGAAAAAAATGAAACATAAATGCCGATATCTTCACAAAACATGAAGAAAAAGTATTGGTAAGGATAGCTTTTTCATCTGTATGTATTTTCAAGCCATTTTTCTACCGACAAAGCAGACAATTAACCAAGAGATGTACCTCAATGAATGTATTGAGCGTCAGTTGATGCCATTTGTCAAGAAGCACCGTAATTATATATTTTGGCCCGATCTAGCCTCATCCTTTCTGCAAAATTTATTCTGTATATTTAATGTTTTTTTTACTTTTATAGAGTAAAGATCAATTTAATTTTTTAAAAATATAAAACGAGATAGCTTTGGTTGCAATTTTGCATTTTACTAACAATAAAAAATATTAATAAAAACAACAATAAAGAAATAATTTTTTGATAATTATTAAAAAATTAAAAGCAAAGTAAGCTCATTGATGGATTGAGAGTTGAACACTGAATAGGACCTATTAGTTCCAAAATTACTCAATTGTAATATTTTTCAGAAATACTATTTATTTTTTAATAATTTTAATAAAAACGTAATAAAATTTGACAGTGTTTCAAATGTTGACAATGTCATATAAGTACAGTTGAAATTGGTGGTCCTATCTTCAACTTTTGTTGGGTAACACCAACCGAATCGATTTCCTTCGGTTCGAAATGTTTAGATAAGAAATGACACAGAAGTTATTTTTTCCCAATTATTTATTAAAGATTTATAAATCAATTTTCCTTCCAATATGATCTCCATGTGTATATGGCATAGGGGAGAGAGCATAAAATATTTAATCAATATAATATATTACCCCAATTCTGGCAAGTGAATTACATGAACTTTGTGCAAGTTTTTTCATTTGATTACTTTTCATAGCTGCTTATAACTGAATAATTTTTTGAACAAGCTTTCATGATTGAGGATTTCGTTACCATAGGTCTTTTGATAGACAATGACAGTATTCCAGACCAGATCGTGAAAAGTTCAGCTGACAAATATTTTAGCGAGCGAGGACAACATTTCAAAGAATTGTCCTTTTCCATTTGTATATTGAACAAAAATAAAGAACATGTTCCTTCAAGAAACAATGCTGCTGTATTGTGTGAAACACAATGGATTTTTATCACACGTTTTGCAGTAGAAAAAACATTTGAGTTTGAATTGGTCATTTGTGAAGATCATAATTGGGAGAGCATACTGTAAGGTTATCATATATTAAATAATCAAACATATTACATCTCTTGACTGACTATTATTAATAATAATATTATTTATAATTATTATTATTTATTTTTATTAAATTTTCTAACACAAAGCTATTATATATTTTAAGGTCCATTGTAATATTGCTTATATTTTAAACCATATCTTGTTTAAAAAAAATTAATAAAATAAAATTATTAATTACTTATAATCATAATGGTTTAATAGCCAATCAAAATCATTAATCCATTAAATTTGTAATCTATTTTTAATTACATATTCAGAAATTATTGAAAAATTGTTATAATTTTGAGATATTTCAAGGAACTTTGATTATTTAATTATTATTGAATAAATTTACACAAATTTACATTCTTTGTTCAAATATCGCAATTGATTAATTAAAACGATCAAAGTACACAATTATTTTAATAATTAAAAGAATTTTTAATTTTGCAGTAACAAAACAGAATTAATATATCATTTCACCAATCACTTTATAAAAATAATTATTTTTCAATAAATAAATTAAACCTAAATAATTCCCAAAAATCTTCCAATCACCCCATAATTATCGGAACGAATATTCACATTATTTATGGGTCTTTCTCATAATCTTATTTCAACCATAAATTTTGCACTTAATTCTCTCGAATTAAAGTAAAAATATTTTTTCCTTTGGTCAGATGATGTCTCATTAGCAATATAGATTTTGAACTATACAAGGTGTCGCTTAAGCAGCTTAACAACTTCTTGAGTGATTTGCAAAAACCTTCAATGTATCTTATAATTTTCTATATGAGAACAAAGACATAAACACAATATACAGGGTGTGCCAGCAAAATTCGGTCAAAGTTTAATTGAAATTTATATTTATGCTTGATTTTAATTATACGAGTTAACATTTGTTTAAACATTCTATATTGGTCTGTAAATAGCGCTTACTTCATGCTTTCTAAAAATACGACAAATTCTGTCTGAGGCCACGAAAATTAAAAGAGTTGTTCGGTGCAACTTGTTACTCAAATCATTGAAGAATGAAGCAGCTAGTCGACTTAAGTTTTTCTCAAATGAGAAAATTTTTACAGTTGATGCCAAAATTAACCGGCGGAATGATCGTTGGCTTGCCCACGATATTGAAAATGTCCCAATAGTGCCAAGAACTAAGTTTCCACACAATGGTCTGGTAATAAGCGTCATCTCTAGTGAAGGTGATGTCATGCTTCAACACTTCTTGAAAAAGGGTGAAACTATCACCAGGGAAGTCTACGTAGAGCGTTCCTGAAAGGGTTACCAACAAGTAGAGACACCCTAATCTGACATCTCTACAGAATTCCATTACAGAAGCGCTTGCCCAATTGAACCAAGTCCATAAAAAGAAGGTATGCATGCGCTTCAGGCAGAGAATCTTGAAGGTCATAGAAGCAGAAGGTGGTTATATCGAGCAATAGAAGCACAGGACATATTTCTAATCCAAAAATATAACTATTGCTTAAATAATTATGATATTATTTAATATATCTTTGTTTCTTTAAAGTTTTTTTTGTCCGGATTTTGCTGGCACACCCTATATATTTTCAAAATGTTCTCCCTTTGTTTTTTTGAAACCAATTTATCTACCAGAAACAGGAAAAACACTGTTTTTCAAAAAATTCGATTGATATTGCTAAAAGCATCAAATCTTGAAAAAAAAGAATAGATTGTGAATAAACTATCTCAATATACAGTAAAACTTCAGACCCGGTGACCAATCAATGGCTCTTCTTCTGCCAATCTACTTTCCAGGAACATTTTGCTATTTTTTCCCGCATAATGAACTTTCAATTTATTAACCTTTTTTGGTCCACTTCCGCAATCTATCAAATATTCATCATCATCTCTCATTTTACCGAATATTTCTAATAATTGTACCAAGAGTATTGTGATGAGACTTTTAACTCGCTATCTTAATTTATATACTTTTCTATTTAATGCCAACATATAATATTGCTTGAATGTAATTGTAACAAAATATAATATGATTTTTAATGCGATTACTTAAACTAGGGAGTCTAAATATTGAGCTTATTAACGTAAAGCTATGGATTTATTAAATGGATTTAATAAACTTTTCCCAAAAATAATTTTGAAACGAGACCTTCTCGAAACGTCTTGAACACATTAATATATCCACACCTATAATATACCAATGAACACAATTTTCTGATATCCAAAAATTTCTTTCCATACGTAATAAAATAAAAAATCCTATTTAGATTATGCCTCAAACTTTAATTCTTTTTTATATAATTATTATTTATTATTTAACCCAAAAGCCAATTAGGAGTATTAATCTATTTGAAAAAATATTAATAAAAAGAATAAAACTATTGTGGATCATAATGCTTTGAAGATTTATTCTAAATCTAGTTTGGAAGAACTCTCTGAGCCTAGGTTTATCAAAACCTTCAGTACTGATTCTGACAAAGCAATTGTTATCCATCTGAACTGGAATAAGCCTCACACGGTGTCAGTGGAGTTATTATCAGAAATTACTTCAAGAAACGAAAGTCTATCCAAATTTCTCCTTCATGAGAGTCAAATGACATCAGCTGGTATTATATTCTTCCATGATTCTTGCTAAATGTTCAATTAGAAAATGTCACTGAAGATACCGAAGGTGGGCATTTATGTACAAGTTCAAACAGTGAAAATGATAAATCAATCTCGAATAGTGAAAACATTAGGAATGGAACTGAAAAAGAGGAAAAACAAAATATTTCCCCAGAACTGAATGAAGATCAATCTGGGAACAGCCAAAGTAAAGAAGATGAGGAATCTAAGAACATGCTGGAACCATTGGTAAAGGAAAACGTTAATGAGACTGTGAAAGCTAAGCTTTATAGCAGTAATGAATTCCCAAAGAAATCTGAAAGGAAAATTATTTTAATGACCAAAATCCAGTCAATTCTGGGTATGAAAAGTGAGTTAGATCATGTAAAAGAGTCTCGTTTAAATAAAGTAAAACTAACCGATGAAAACCAATTAAATGGACCAGGAAATACTTTGCTTGAATCTGGAACTTGTGGGTCACAGGAAACCCATGATTATAATTTCAATGAATTCAAAGATCATACTGAACATCATAAGATAAATTCTGAAAGAGAGTTTGGCGAAGGGGACGATCTCGCAACCAACATTGAAATGCCAATCTCACAGGAAAAAGATGAAAACAACCAAGAATCAATACTTATAACTGGAGAAGAGTTTAATGTTAAACATGACCCTTTGCCCAAAGTTGATTATGAAAAAGTTATTAAAGATTCAAGTTGGCCAGATGAAAGCCTAGAAAACTGTACACCAGACCAAGATAATGAAGCTGGTTTTGAATTTCAACATTTATTCTATGCAAATACTTCAACGATGAACTTTGAAGATGATGACTTAAAGGATTTCGACGAATTTCCAGAATTTCAGATACAAGGGACCACTAGATTCCCAGCAGAAGAAAGACTTTTATGCTCCATTGAGGAACAACACATTTCAATAAGTCAAGACGAAGAACTTTCCACTAAACAATCATTGCATGTTATTTCTGAAAAATTAGATGAAAAGGAAGAACATTTCTCAGGAAATGAAGATTGTGTTATTTGTGATAATATTTTAAATGAAAAAATTAATGAAGAGGAAAATAATTTTAATAAAACAGTCCTGGAATCAGAAGTTGAAAATACAGAGAACAATGATTATTCGTCCATTGAAAGTAGTACAAATAATACAGAGATTGAAAGACTTAATGGATTAAAAGATGTGGGGAATAGGTTAGAAGGAAAAGATCCCTGTCACTTTCAGGAACATGCTTGTGAAAACTCACTGGACATTGAAGAAAATAGAGCTCTACTCAACACTGAATACAACAACAAAGAAGAGGGACCAGTACTTCGTACTCATAGTCCTGTATCTTATCCAGTCCCTTCAATATTGGTTGCATTACAACATAAGGCTCAAGAAATGGACAATTTAGAATCTCCTATTCTTACAAGTACCATATTAAATATCCAGAAGCCTTTTGGTCAAAAAGTAGCATCTCATTCTGAACACTGTATCCAGAATGGTTCTTATGAAGAACCATTTCTGACAGTAACGGTGAATGAGACATGTTTTGGTCAACTTGTTTCGAATAGCAATCAAAAGGATCAGATAAGGGAAAACAATTCTTTTACGAATATAAATGTTCCTCAAGAATGTTTAGACTTCGAAATCGAATTTCTTTCTGAAAAAATAAAACCAAGTGGTCAAATTGACATCGAAGGCTATTCGGAAATGGACGAACGTCAAATTGATCAATTTGAAAATAGTGATAAAGAATGTAACAAAAATATCGAAGATATAAAAATTGGAAACGAAAATTTAATGTTACCAAAGAATGAAGAAAGTCATTATTACAAGACCGAGAATGATCAAAATATTAGTGAAGACAGAGATGTCGGTAAAATTACGAATGAAGAGACCTTTTCTCCAAATCCAGAGGCAAAGGTTGATGACGATAAGTTATTAGAAACTAATTTTGAAGAAGATGAAAATCAAGAAGAACAAGAGTTAGTAGAGACTAGCGGTATGAATGCAAAAGAAAAGACTTTTGAGAATATCAGTGAAGATTTTCTGGAAGGAAATAGTCAAGATAAAAGAATTAATGAAGTAAAAGAGAATGAAACATTACACGTTCAGGAAGCCGAATCTAAGATGAACGAATCAAAAGTAGCAGAAGATTTTAATGTCATATCTGACGTTTTGATAAAGGTCGAGGAACTTAATGAAGATCTGAAAAATAACAATGATGATCATTGTGATATTAAAGTTGAATGCAACACTGAAAAAGAATTACTGGTTGATACAAGCAGTCATGAATGTTCAGAATCTGTCACATGTAAACGACCTAATGTTATGAATCTCAATCTGGATCATAAATCTAAGTCGAGCTGTTCTGAACTAGGCATTCCAGAAGAGAATGTAAAGCAGTTATTGCATGTCAACGACGATTGCAGATATCCCGATTCAGTTACTCCAACAAAGGTAGAGCCAGATCTGTCGAAATTAGAAAAATATGATGTTCCATTTATGGATGATAAAATGTTCTATCAGGGAACCTGGTACAACGAGGCTAATGAAAGATGGACTAGTTTAAATATGCCAAGTATTCCAATATTGTTTTCCATTTTAATTTTTAATAAAGTAATGTCAAAATTTCATAAATTAAAAATAATTATAAATAATATTTTCTAATTATTTTATATTTTATTTATTTTAAATTAAGAATTTTTTAATAATAATTTTGTGATTAAAAATGACTGAAATTGTTGAAATATTAAATTAAATCTTCAAATTAAGCACCTGTTTAACATGTTTATATTTCATAATTTAAAGCTATTTCTATTTGGGGCAATGAAGGCTAGATATTTTATATTTCGTTTATCATCATTTTTTAATAAAGGAAAATGGCTAATAAAGTCTCTTATATACTCATTTTTCAATAAAAACAGACATCATTTATCATGTTAATGAATTACAGATATTTATATGTATAATAATATAATGTTTATGTATATCAGAATTCTGTTGTTTAATCAATCTAATTTAATCAGATATCCACATTTTTGTATTAGTTTCATTTAAATACGAAAGTTAATAAATCATGAATGATAAGAAGTACTCATATTACATTTATCAACATAACTGGAGTAAGAAAAGCCGTTTCATCAAACTATCGCAGTTTCAAAGAGGTCCAATATTGGAACTTTAATTAGAGAAAGTAAGGGAAGAAATTTTGGAAAAATCGTGTCACTATTTTACGGACATGAGATGAAAATTGTTTTAACAATGAAAATTGACCATAGTATAAAAAACAATTGTAGCAGTGAAAAAATATTGAAAATTATTTCCTGTTTTTTGATTACCTTTTTTAACTATAATTTTTAAACATGTCTAGAAAAATAACATTGAACAGGTTACCAGTGTCTCTTTCAGGTTGTTAAAATCATTATTTACTTTTTGTGCTTATGTTAATATTCATTGTTTATTTCACATGTTTCTTTCGTTGCTTTTACTCTCCTTGTAGAAACGTTTATGAATGTTCGAATAGAAATTTAATAAATCAAAAATTTATATTTTAAACTCATTTGTATTGGAAAAACACTGATTCTGGCTGTTCTGTTTATACACCATCTTCGTTCACTAAAAAGTCGAAACTTGATGTCTCGTTTCAATAATTAGTATTTTGGTGCACTTTAATGTTTCATCTCAAACCTTGTAATGGTGTTCAAAACTGTTTGTAAATAATAGAATTTTATCCAGATATATCTAAGACTTTTGCTGTCACTTTTGTCATGATTTCATTATCAAAAAGGTTCTTTGAGGTAACTTGAATTCTATTTTAAAGATCATTATTGCTGAATTCATCAGGTTCATTATGCTTGTTTTAAATCGTTCCTATTTTGTAACTGTCTAAAAATTGCCAATTTATGAGTGTTCAGCTCTTTAATCAATTGATTCTTCATTTAATGGAGTTTTGCTTCATCGATAGTTGCAAATGGATCGAGACAAAAATTTTGAGTTGAATTATCTTCTCTTTGCCGTTTAAATCGAAGTCATGAAATTAAATTTTTGAAACCAGATTTTTCATTTTACGAACGATGAAACTTTATTAACATAAATTTCTGCAAACACTTTAGCTGACAATTTCTGCCTATCAAAGAAAACGATAACACATACCTAAAACATTTTTTATCGATTCATTTTACGAGACTCTTAAAAATGATTATTTAACCAAATGGAATTTAAAATTTTCTGAAACTGACATTAGACATATAGATATCTTAAATATAAAAAGTTTTAAAATTATTTGTGTAAGTTTATTTTTTATTTAATAAATGAGCGCTCAATAATTTATTATTATTTTATTATTGTTATTATTTCTCATAAAAGTTATTTAAAAATTATGAAGTTAAAGTGTAATTCAAAATATAAACATGTCCCAACCAACAATTTCAATAAAAGGAGCTCATGTTAATCACACAATTTATATGAAAGTATAAAGATTAGCTCAGAGTTATTATTATTGTGCCAAGTAAAATCAATATTAAAATTTCCTGAAATTATTTCTCAAAAATTTAAACAAATCAAATTAGGTCATTAAAAAATTAATTTCGCCTATATATCCTTCAAAACAGATTTTACCTAAACTTATTAGAGAACTCTGACAACCCATTACAATTTTTAATAAAATATGATAATATAACACATATTTTAACCATTGTCATTGTGTTGAGATAAGTTGATTAAAACAACTAAGAGAAAAATAAATAATAACGAATACGAAAAAACAAGACTCCATTTGCAACTTTCTATTTGTTATTTTTATAATTATCTTAAAAGTGTACCCTACCAATTCATTAAAACAATGGAACCAGCAATAATTCATAAAATGTAACACTTCGTTATAATTATATTTTATTAATCCTTTTATTTTTGCTACAATATATAATTTACATTCCCTGTCACACTGTATTGTTTATTAACAAAATAAATAAAGTTTAATAATGGAATTTAAACAAATGAATAAATTTATGAGTTGCTTGGTTTATTGGGAAAACAATATTTATATTTTTCTGATATAAAATACCTTTGTGAAAAATTATAAACTATAAGAATGTCAAACATCAACATTAAATAACTTCCTTAAAAGTGACATTTTCAGGTTCCAAATGATTAATGTAATGATTGCAATTATTTTAGAAAAAATATTGATATTAATTTTAAATTAGTCAAAGTCTACCAATTACTTCTTGAAAGATTATTGTCTTTAATATGTTATTAATCTTCTTAAAATCTTTTTAGTTTTAATCATGTCTTTTATGTATATTTGCGACTGCCCAGCTAACCAGTCCTTCTCTTTATGTTATTTCCGCTTTCAAATAATATATCACTTAAAAATAAAGATCTGCTGACTTTCTCTTTGGTATATTATCTTGTGTAACTGATATGATAAAGTCATGGTAACATACTAAGGTTATTAAATAAAAGAAATCTTAATTTGAACAGTTTTTATTCGAAATGAATCTTTCTTTATTCTTTCACAATTTTTTGTATTATCATAAAGGCGTTGATGATCAGCCAAAAATAACACCGAAAGCATCTATTGAAACTCTGACCGAACATGAAATTGGAAGAGTAAAATCTTCCATAAAACCAGACAATCCCAAGCCAAAGCGAAAACGATTTATGATGCTTTGCGGCTGCGTTGGTGGCAGGAAGGAAGTTTGAGATGATAAATATTTTAATATATTATTAATTTTGTTAATGGCAAAACTATTTTCATTTTATTGTGTCATGTTAAACTCAAGGATTGCTCATCCTTAATTACCATTAATGTTTGAAGTTTAACATTTTCATACTTTCGATTTTTCTCTTAAAAAGTTTCTCAAATATATTATTTGATTTGTGCATTCATTTTACATTTTTAGATAATATTTCTATAATATAACATTCTATGAAAAAAATGCACTTTACAAAAGCAACTTGTCTTAAAAATTAAAGACCAAGACAATTCTTTTACCCAGCAAATCTTTTGTATTTCAAACTAGCAAAATTCGAAACTTTCACTAGACTCGATCTGATAGTTCTTATTGTGCAAAACAATATTTCGAAATATTATTTTATGTTTTATCAAAAGTTTCCGTGATTTTGATAGTTTAATTTTTATCAAAATAAATATTTTTAATGACAAGTCTGAAACTGGTTAAAAAATTTTCAAAAGGGAAATAATAGTCTCGAAGATAAAGACCTTCTGTGATAAATGAAGAATCTCTACATGCAGCATTAATTGATCACCCACAAGCTTCAACACTTGATTTTCTACGATGATTGAACAATTGAAAAACGCCATTATTCTACACCTGAAAAAACTTAGATACAATATAGATTAGATTGGTCTGAATTATCAGGACAAAAGATTCAAATTCGCTTTTAAATCTGTAAATATCTTTAGTGAAATCCTATAGGTGACTGCTTTTCTCACGCTGAGTTAATACATATGAAAAATATTTTTTTTTATTAATCAAGGAAAAATTAAATATTGGATGTTGCATGACCAGACTCCTGCAACAAATGTCCAAGTGAATCGATTTGGAAATAATTAATGATTCGTGTCTGGTGGAATTATAAAAATGTAATTCATTTTGAGTTTTGTACGATATGGTCGCGATGTGAAGGCTGAGCCTTCTTTAAACAGTTTACAGAGTCAATCAAATTTAGAAATGAAAATATCCAAATTTAATCAATAAAAAGCGACTGCTTTATCAGCACGCTGTCTCATCGAGAACGTTTGAGACAAGACAAATTTACTACACTTGGTAGAATTGAACCCCTGTCTCATCCTCCGTATAGCCGAGACCATGCACCCTCAGATTTTGATATTTTTAGATCGATGGAACAATTTTTGTGAGTATAGCGGTTTGTTAATTTTGAAGTAGAAAATTTTTGCAGGACGTTCTTGCTTCAAAGTCTAAAAAATGGTACAGTAAACAAATGAAAAAGACTTTTCTGTATATGGCAAAATGATGTACATAATAAAATTTTATATATCTTAAATGCTATGTAAAATTGTAATTAAATGATTAAACAAAACATTTAATTTTACAATTTAAATACAGGGTTATGCAGAAATATATAGAAAAATATTCAGAAATATATAGAAAAATATTCAGAAATATATAGAAAAATATTCAGAAATATATATGAATGATAATTGCGACTTAAAGCTTAAAAACCAGTACTTTGGCTGACTAAAATGCGATCCACAGAAAACTCTGTGATTATTTCCTTTTGGGTATAAGAGGAATCCTATGAAATAGATAAAAAATCTGGTAAACAACAAATTCAAATAGAAACAATCGAATATTTTTTCTATATATTTCTGAATAATTTTCTATAAATTTTGCATAGGATTATATATATATTTGCGTGGAATTATATATATTTTGAATATTTGTATATATATTTTTTTTCTGCATAAACGTGTAATTACTTCTTAAAATTAAATTAAATCAAAAAAAAATTTTAAATAGATAATTGACAACCTCGTGGATTTAGATATAGAAGAAAAATATTTATGAACCTTATTAACTTGTAAAAATAAAATAAAAATGTGGAGATCATCAACCAAGAAGAGGAAGGAATGAGGCTTGGAAAGGCTTGCAGTATCACCGAACATTGTTATGA
>JBBMKC010203812.1:0-13761 GCA_037834085.1 Bipalium vagum
AAGATTTTAATAATTAAATAAAAGTATAAATTAAATTTTTAATAAAAACAAGTATAAATTTTAAAGCTCAATATATTTGAATTAAATGCGAAAATTTTATGTGAAAAGTATTAAAATTTCAATTGTTTTAATAGCTAATTGAACAAAACAGAAAACCACTAACAACTACAAAATATTTTATTTCAAAAATTATTAACTTTATATTTTAAATATTTATAAAAGAAATAAATGAAGAAACACATATTAGTCAAAGAATATTTCCTCTAAAATGTAATATCGACCTCAATTGATAATACTAAAATGAAACCGGTCACATAAGAACTTTAATATTATATTAATAATATATATAAGCAATACTCAGAAATTATGGTGAAAATATGACATAATTCAAATGAATTTAAATAAGTTTAACCAATAAAATTCATTGAATATGATAAAATATCTAGAATAAAATATATTAGAAAAATGAACTTCGAAAAAAAAATTATATCATTAATAATTTATTTATACAGAAAGAATTGGAATTTAATACCTTTATATGCTGATGAATAACATATATTAGTTATCACTTTAGTTTCTGAGTTTTATTGAACATTTTTTCGAAGGTCTTGGCTTGTGATTAGTTAGTGCATGGGAAAAGTGGTTATTGGAAAGGGAAAAGTCGACAGTTTTTCCATTTATAAATAATACATTTATAATAAAAAATAACATTCTCACACAAAAGATAAAAATGAAGTGAGGCAAATTGTAACAGTTTAATTTTATACAAATTAGCTTATAAATAATTTATGAATATCCTAAAAACAATATTATTTTTTATACATAACTGAACATATTGCCTAATAATTATAAATAAATAAACTCATTTCTAGAATGTTTAAATAGACAGAATAAATAAAATCAAATTTATATTTTTGTCTATTTTCAGTTCTACAAATGTAGTAAATATTTTATTTTTTCCTAATTAAATTTAAGGGATTAAATAAGTAATAGGATATTTTATTCCTTATAATTCACAAATCCATGAATTAAAAAATAATATATAAACATAAAATAATAAAGAAGTAATATAGTTAAATTGTAAATTAATAAGAACCAAAGGATGTATTTAGGAAAACATTAGATTAAACAATATCAAACATAAAAAAATTATTCGGATTTTTGATCGATTAAATTATTCCATCATTAAAAATTGAAAGGACGACCATATTGCAACATTATCATTTTAAAATTACACTTTCACTCACTTTTGAATCGCAGCCTATTTTCTCTTTACACTGTTCACAAGTATTAGCAAATTTTGTCTCGTAACATTTTATACAATGAGGATTTTCTTCTTTGAGTATATATCTGTGACCTGTTAATGAACTGTCGCAGTTTTTACAAGCAAAATGATTCGGGTGATGCTCCAGATCCATTGCTCGAGTATATTCTTCGTTGAAAATTAGCTATACAATTTATAATCATTATAACATTATATAACATTTGTTTAAATTTTAAATATATGTACAAAAAATAATGACTTTCAGAAAATTTTCAAAAAGCTATAATTGTATATATATTATCAGGTGATTTAATTAATTTAATTATTTTTAATATAGGTCGTCATTAATGAATTTATCTTTTAAAAATTGATAAAAAATTTAAACATTAAAAATTATTTTTATTTTTATATAAATCAATTTTATCATATAAATTAATAAAAATGTATTCAACTACCGGAAACATAAATTTTTTTAATGTGCTAACCAAAAATGATTTTATTTATTCTCGTAATATACCAACTAAAAATTCATTACCTAAGACTATATGGTGTGAAGTGAAAATAGAGAAAATTCAATAAATATCAAAAGAATAAAGCGTAAATGATGGTTGGCAGAGAAGAGAGATGACGCAAATTGCACTCATAAAATATAAATGGAAATCTGCAGTTGATAAATAAAAATCTTTGTGAAGACAAGACATCAAACCGAGATATACAAAATGTCTTGATATATATAATAGAATAAAGAATTTAACTTAACCCCAATGAAAGAAATCAATAATTTCTGCAAAAATTCACCCAAAATAATGTGGCTTAAGGAAAATCTACACGGGAATTAGATTATTTAAAAGTAGATATAGGGTAAGTAATTAACCTGTAGAGATTTAGGTAATTGTCTTTTAAATATAAATGAACTTTGTCTATATTTGTAATTTTTATCTCTCTTTGTCTATTTGAATTGGAAGCATACAAGCGAATTTTTTGGAGCACCTAATTGTTCTCTATTTGAAATAGTTTTGTAAAATTGTTGTGTTTTCAACATTACACTTCACTGTGTTTTTTCCATTTCACTTAATTTAATAAAAATTAATTATTTAGGCCAGAAGAGATAATTTTTTTTCAATATTTAAGGAAAATAATTTTATTTCTGAGTTTACATATTTAATCCATTTTGAAAATATTTTTAAAAGTCAAATGAGAATTTTTGGTTGAATTATTTCTTGTGAAGAAAATTAACCTGTTATGACAATACAGAAGAAAAAACTAGGAGTGAAAATTGGAAACAAAAATATGATTACAAAAGCCGAATATCTGTAATTTTCGAATTTTCGAGTTCAAGAAAAACTTTTAGTATGAACTGAATAAATATGATTGAAAATTTAATCTTATAATTTTATTGACAGTAATTAAAAAAGAAAGGGTTAGAGGAAAAATACAGTAATATTACAAAAAATTGTAACTTTTATTAAGTTAACCATATAATAATAATATTTATTACATTTATTAAAAATAAATAAGCTTTAAAACACGTCACTTAAATATTTTAAAAATTCCAGTTTAACATTTTTTTTAACTGTTCAGTTGAACTTAAAACATTCTTTTTGTTAAGATTTATTTAATTTAAATATAATTTAAAAAGTTCTTTTTTGTCTTGAAATATTAAAAATACTAGGTAAGTTCAATTTAAAAATATAATTAATGGACTAAACAAAAATTAATTACATAATAAATCCATAATTTTAAATATTTTTTTTATTAATGTTATTTTCAAAAAATATTTATACAACTAAAATATTGTATTTTTTAAAATATAAATTTGTAAATGATAAAAGCAGTTTTAAGAATAAAAATATTAATGAAAAATGAATTAACAAATGAATAATAACGATATATATATTCTTAATTATTAATTATTTTTTTATAATTTCTTTATTTTACTAAAAATTATAAAATCTTCATCAGTGGAAAATTCAGTGAGATGTTCGAAACTCTTTTTACTACTGGAAATATATTTTTAAAAGGGTGAGATAAATTGAATCCAATGTTATTTTGATTCTATCCAATTTAATTATAATTTGACAGAGATTATTAAAATAACCTAAATTAATTTCAAATATTTAAATTAATAATATAAAAATTAATAAAATGTGATAATAATATTCTGTTTAATTAAGATGATTATCTGATTAAAGATTTCAAAATTTTTTCAAAAGATTTTTCAAAAAAATAAAAAATTATATATCTGGAATCTAGATTATCGGTACATGTAACTGTTTTAGAATTAAAAAGTATTATTGATTTTCATAAAATCACTTTTCATCTATTAAAATGAACTTGAAAATGGCAAACATTTGATGAGGTGTGAATAAACTAAACAAAATTTGTCTTTCAAGAAATAGTTTCGTAAACTACTGAACTTTCATCAGAGATAATAGTATAAAATATACTGACATTTTACAACTAATGCTACTTTTAATATAAAATCAAGTATTTAATCTAAAATTCTGTACAAATAACAAACCAAAGCACAATATTTTGGTATGGAAATATAAATATAGTTTCTCGAAAACTGGAAAACTATGAAAGCCCAGCGTAACTGATTAGAATTCGTAGATTGACAGAAAATTACCAGAGAATTTATTTTCGAAACAATTTTTCACAAATTTGACAATTATGACAAAACGTGAAATATTTCCCTCCAATCAATTTAAACAAATTTCCAAATGATCATATCCAATAATTAATTGTTCGACGAGAAAATATTTTATGTTGATTAGGATCAGCCTCAAAATAACATTAATAATTAATGATCGCAAAAAATATGAGAACAATGTTCTTTGTTAAAAAACGCGTCGACAAATAGTTTTATGGTTCATTAACATAAGTATGATTATCATTAGTTCCATAATAATAGAATTATGCGATCATTAAATTAAATTAAGTGAACAAATGAGAGAAACATTTATTTCATCACATTTCGAACATTTTTTCAGAAAAAAGCTTGTTTAATCAGTTGACATTTTATACAAAAATAATTCTTTTCTATATTAAGCTTATATAAAAAGAATGTCCTTTTGAATATATCATAATTTATTTCATTTGAGAAATTCAATGCCATTTGCTAAATATTGTTTGAAAAATAAGTCTTCTCAAATTATCATTTCATTAGCAAACAATATTTCAGTTACAGCTTCTGTAAAAGATAATTACTATGTGGGAATTAGTTTCCATCATTTTCTAATAGATTAATTCTTAAATAAGTTTTGTGTGTTTTCAATGAAAATAAAACTAAAATTCAATATTTGAGTCTGTCTGTTAAAATTAAAATAGATTATTTGTTTTCTTTGATTAACTTAGTTATATTTTTAGAAAGGACTTCAAAATTATATACCTACAAAAGATCATTTATTTTATTATTTTGGTTCAATTTAAAGTAATCAACTACAAAAAACCTATAAATTATCGTTACAACCTTAGGACAAACTTTAACTATTTGACACTACCTGAATAAAATGTTTTCTCTGATTTAAGACTGTTGAGTACAGATTTGAAAACAAAGAACGTTTAGGCCAACCAAAATATTTTGAAAATGAAGACTTACAAGAACTAAACCAAGAAGATTCTTGCGAAATCTTTAAGTAAATGTCACGAATATTGAACGTTGACATATGTGCTCTTGGTAAATGTTTTTACGAAATAGGAATGAGTCAAAAGTAAGTTAAATGGTTATTGAATAACTTGACCGAGAAATGTTTGCAAAATCCGTCTTACAAGGCACTTATTTTTGGATCGAATTGTAGCAGTGAATGAAAAATTGTTGTAGTATGAGAACCATAATCGAAAGAAATAACTTACAACAAAGTATTTCTATGTTACTAGTGAGACCAAATGGGAATTTAGCACTAAGACCTGCTGAAATCATCGGACAGTATAAATGGTGAACAGTATCAACAGTTACTCGATTTAAGTCAACCAGTAATTTCACAGAGACCACAATGTGCTTAAAGACCCATGGAAAAGACTGGTACCTTTTATATGTATGAAATATATATATATGTATATATATATAATTTATATATATATATATATAATTTTATTCATTCATTTATAGATTTTATATTAAAAATATTAGTTTATTTAATAATGACTTTAAAAATAAATTATTTACAAAAAATAACAATGACCCCTTATAATGACTATAATTAAATGACAAAATAAACCAAACACTAAATTTCAAAACTTTTCTTAATAATAAAAAATATTCTTTGTTAAAATCTTTTTGTTCTATTTTATAAAAGACAAAATTAACTGTTAAAATAAAAAAAGGAAATAGCCTTTATTATTTACTGTTATTCAAAGTACAAAAGGGAAACTATGATTAGCAAAATTAGAAGCATTATCCAGTTTTCCATTCAAGTTCAATAATTATCTAAAATCACAAGGAATTTTTTATTCAATATTTAATGAATTAGCATGGGAATTTATAATTATAAAACTAATTGTCTTAGTTTACAAGGGATGAAAACAAGGTTACAATTTTTCTAAAATTTAAGATATCATTTTCGTCAAAAAGATATTTCTCAAAAAGAGGTATATTAGACAACTTTTTGTAAAAAAAAGTTGGATTGTAGCTGTTTTATTGACAGCTAAAATTTCATTTCATATATACATGTATATAACGTTCAAGTTCATCGTTTTTTAAAAATTATCATCATTCTTAAATTTAAAAAAAATAAAAAATATTGTGATAAACATTTTTAAAAGCTAACATATTTTGTTTAATTTTAAAATAATCTGGCTGTAAATATTCTTGGAAGTTTTTCTATTTTTCATTAAGCAATCACTTTCCATAATTGAAGTCCTCCGCAAAAATTAAACAACATATTACAACATTATCCTCAGTTAACTTATTCTTCATAAGACCTTAAATCTCAAAAGGTTGGATTTATTCAAAAATTATTAAGATCAAGACTCTAATAAATACTTTTAAATAGAATTCAACTTACCACACGTTCTTTTCACCTAAAATTCTTTCTGGATGCTTCAATAATTTACCACAGAGCAACGAGTTTATTAAAACTGCATTCGTTGAAAAATTGTGTATTGAGTAATAAAATTCCTTTTGACAATAAATATTTAATAATTAGATTTGCTCTTTAAAACACAAAAATATTAATTGTTTCTCTTTTCAATAATAAAAATAAAAATGCTTGTGTAAATTTTGTTCCGACCGATATGTTATAATATTGTTAAGTTAGATTCCTTAAGTGATTATGTGAAAAAATCATTCTTCTTAATTATCATAAAAATATATTTTAAAAAATTATTTATTCCTCTATGATGTTATTTTTTTAGACTGTTAAATTAGGAATCATAAATGCGACATCTCTCTTGGAGATTTGTTATGTATGTGTAAAAATTAATCTTCGACATACCTTAGTAAGTGATTGAATGTACAAATCGACTATATTTTTATGATGACCTTTTGATTAAAATTTTTTTTGTTAATATATAAATAAAATTAATTTAGTGAAATTAATAATTTCCAGTAAAGATTGAGGAAATATAATATTAAACAAATTCATAAAAACAAAAAATAGGAGTAAAATTCATTTTAATTGTGTAATAATATTGAACTTAATAAGAATTTTTTTTTAATTAAAAAAGGAACCTTTTTACCTTGAATAATACTATATAGTGACTTCCAGAAAACAGGGTTTATGACTAATAGTAACTTCAAATATTCACCATGAAACAAAATGATTCTGTTCAGATCGTCTTTCAATTGGTTTAACTCACGAGTCAAATTGTAATTTCTTCTCAAAGAACTTTTCTAGGAACATATATTTGAAATTATATATATAATTTTAATAATAAGTTATTTAATAATTTTCTCTAAATTGTTTATAAACCTAAGTTATAGTGCACATATAAATACGAAGATTTCGACACAATATTAAATGATAATTGACTCAGTTGTATAAATATAAAGTTATTATTTTTTATATATAGTTTAAGGACCTATAGTTTAATTATCTATATCTATTTCTCTCTATATTTTATTTCGTTCACAAATATTCAGTAAAATTCAAAGTTTGATTAATTTGACTACCTCAGTTGTACTTAATTTATTAATTAATTAATTAGCATTTATTAATGATTAAAGAAATATTAAAATTTTAAGAAAAATAAAAGAAAATTGCAGAAATTTAGAAACGTAAGTTTACAAGATTATTATTTTAGTATTTAGAATCACTTCAATTAATTAGTAATAAATTTGTTAAGTTATCTAAAAATTTTGATTCGAATAATTTATTTTTTTATATTTTACAATCATTATGAAATTTCGTTTAATTTCGAATAAACGAAAAAAATATATTCAACTCACTCTATTCAAAATAATTAATTATTATTAATATATTCAGCATTAAAAGAAAAAATTATTAGATTAAAAATTTATTTTAAAATATTAATTTTAATTTTAAAAGCAATAAAAAATTATAATGGAACCTACGTTTTCATAATTCTGGGACTCTAACGAGTCCTTTAGACTTCAGTTTTTTCTTAAATTATATCTTTTAATTGCAATATATTCATTTAAAATATTCGAGAGGATAATTTTAATGTCAAAAAAGCTTATCATTTTTTAAGATTATTTTATGAATAATTGAATTACTTGAAGGATTTTGTTAGACTTGTTTTTAAAAGAAATAAAATGTTACATTCATATACGGACAATATGAAATTGTAAAGGTTAAATTTAAACTTTATTTATTTCATCTTTTCACTATTAAATGATGATAATATTTCACATCGAATTTGGTACCGCATTTATTTTATTATTAAAAAAGAAAACTAGTGAATATTTTGCTGTAATGAAATAAAAGTTAATTCTGTCCACAATAACAGATCTTAATTCATAACAGACTTGTGATAATATTCTAATGGTAATTTCTTGTCCATAAACAGATGACATAAATAAAAAGTTAAGAAAAGTGGGGAACAAAATTAATAATATTAGAAATATTATTGTTTTATTTTCATTTATATATTCAATTTCAAATTGAGTAACCCTTTCATTTCTAGACTAAAAAGATGTTAGAATATTTAACATTAAAAATCTAAGTATAAAATATAGTCATAATTAATTATATGGTTTTGAAATTTGTTGATCAATATTTATATTAAGTTAAGATCTCTCAATGAAGAATTGTAGAAAAAAATTATATCTATTATAATTAATAATATTAAAGTCATTAATAAGATCATTCCTATTCGTGTCACAGTGAAATAGTTGCCGGACAAATAGTTTTAAAGACTAATATGTTTCTTGAAGATTTCTAGTAACAATAATTAATAATATTACACAAAAAAATATGAAACTAGATAAGAAAATAAGAAACGGTAGTTAAAAATAACTATAAAAATGCAATTAATTTTGGAAAAAAACTAATAAATACCGATTTATATTATGAAAATCTAAAACAATAATTTTTGATTTTTAAGCGAAATTTTCTAGACGTCTATCTCAGAAGAGTAGAACATGAAGACAACTGGAAATTTTATTATCAATTATAATTTATCTGCCAAAATCTACAGAGAATTTTTTATACATAACTGTCAATCATTCTATTCATTTATAAGTACACTATATTCGTATTAATAATATAATATCTAATATTTATACATATTGGAAAGTTTTACTTGAGACATCATTAAATATTAATGTAACATTAGTAACTTCTTTAGAACTAACTTACAAAAAATTAAAGAAACCGCATGAAAATTGAGACTTGAAAGACTAAGATTCCACAATTTTTGTTTGATTATAAATAATTATATAAAATTATTTTGAGGAATCTTAAAAATATTTTTATATAATTATTTATAATCATTTTGTCTAATATCCAATAAAATATTTTTTAATATATTTTAAATAATAATATATATAATTAATTAATAAAAAATTTAATTTAATTTTTATTTGATAATATTGTATAATATTAATAATAAGAGCTTGACACAATTCTGAGCACACTTATAGTCACTTAAAAATGAGAATCATCCTTTTCCTTATTTTATCATTAATATCAAAGAAAATAATTAATAATAATAATAATAATAATAATAATAATAATATATTATATTATATTCTTATTCGTATTAATACAATAATATATTATATTATTATTGCTATTTTATAAGCATAATTTTCAAAAATTTTATTAAAAATAACCTATTGAAAAAATGATTTGCAGAGAAATTATGAAAATTAAAACAAAAACAATGAAAAATAATTTCCTACTTAAATAATTAAAATACAATATGATTTTTACTACTGATTAAATTTATAATTCTTCCCTAGAAAGAAAAATGAATTATGAAAAAATAATAATAATCGTAATCCTCAAAATAAATCACTTACTGGTGAAAAAACAATTTTGACAATTTGAAATGAAGAAAATAATAACGAAAATCGAGCTGAATTATTAATATCAGTAGTTTATTCCTAAAGATATATCCACCCGATGATCCTATCCGAATGAGAATTTAAACATGTCTGTGTTAGAAAACGAGAGATAACATGATAGAAACAAGAATTAACATTATCTAAAATGCCCATTTTCCCTACCATGCTGCTTGGATACACATAAAGCTAGTGGACACAATATGAGGGCACACACAGCCCAATTCCAATACGACCACCAATAATATACTTACGAAGGTTGTGCTTCTCTTGTTAACTCGTATGTCATAATAAATTTCTGGCAATTTTCCCAAATATTTATTGATAGATAGCTTAACATATTTTGGAAAAATGGATTTAGGAAAAACGACCAGTTCAATAGAAATAGTTTTTATTCGGTTTTTTTAATCATTAGACTTTTCATTTGTAAATCGTCGAATATATTCGGCTCAGTATGATTCTTTGGTTAACTAAACCCTGTCTGTTAGATTTCTAAGTCTTAAAATTGATCAATGATAAATTCAGTGGTCTGCTACATAATTTGTTCAAAACATTTTTCGAAGTGGCATCATTTTGTTATAAAATGGAAACAATTCCTGTTTAAATCTAATAAATAGTTTAATTTATGATGACATTATTTCCCAGTGTACTGATCTGTAATATATTGTTGAATAAATGTCGACATTAATTACCATCTGGAACAGAGGGAGCTGTAATAATATTTTTTATAATTGACACTTACGTTGATATTGACATTAACAATATTATTTTCATTTTCAGATTAAAATTGGAAGATCTAAATTATCACGTCTCTAATTAGTATAAGTACTGACTTGTTTTCAGTTTGGAAAAAACACTTAAATTTTATTTTTAAAAAAACAAATCAAAGAATAAGTATGTATAGAATTACACAAAATTTCTATTTTTTGTTATAGAATTTTAATAAAAAAAACTCTTGGAAGAAATTATTTTTTTAATCAAGATTTGATAAATTAGAAAAAATGGTGCAAAAATTCTGTAAAGGAATATAAAAAATAAATAGGCCTTGTAAATTATAGGATTTCCATTTAAGACTTAAAAGGAAATAATAACTTTGTAGTTCACATCATTATTTGTGGATAATTTTTAAAAGATTCAAAAGAAAATTTAAGCTAAGGATTATTGGAATTATTTAACTTTTTTTGTTTATATTAATTTTATTTATCACTTTACCTTGAAATTTTTGCATATTGGGATTCGTAATCCATTAAATTAAAAAAACGAAAAACTGATTTTGTACAAAACAAATTATTTTATTTTATAGTTAAACCTTGGAAAAGAAATAAACTTATTAATTATAAAAAGAAATACTTGCTGCCCCACATGTCATTATTAAAAAAGGGATATGAAAAATAATTTATAATAAAATTTGATCAATGAACAAATTTTCATTAAAAATCATTAATAGACTTCTGAAAGAATTTCGTCAATGAATCACTATACCTCATCACAAGTGGCACATCGTGGCCTTATCTTTTCTGCGTAATGTCTTTCACAGAACGGTTTGTTCAAATGCCAACAGTAAATATAGTCTATTAACAATTCCTTACAGTCGAAGCAATTAAAGCATGCCGGGTGCCAGCGATATACTCCACCTTCGTTGTGATCAATTCTTACACTCAAATCGGATTTCAAAATTGCTGTTTTGCATTCAAAACAAGTCTGAAAAAAAAACCATTCATTCATGCATAATTATTATTAACTTGGGTGAATATTTAATAATCTAATTAATTAAATATTTTCATAAAAATACTTTTCTATCAATGATTAAGTTACAAAGTTTATATAGGATATCGTACATTTTTCACATTGTTATTTTATAGATTATTTCTATTGGATGAAAATAAATAATGATCTTTTCTCTTCTGCGATTACCTAAAGAATCTTAAAGATGCTTTAGAATCTTTCTAATTAATTTTAAACTTTATTCTAGGTTATTTTGATATAATACTGAAAAAATATATTTTAGATATCTTAATTTTTAAAATTGTTTTAATCGGTTAAATCATAATTAATATATTGGCATTTTAAATGGATAGAAAGAGAGAATTTAATCCGGGTGCTACTATTTTACCACTGTGAAGTGACAAGTGATAGCAGCAAACTAGAAATACGTTTTATTTAGGTAATAGATTTTGTAGAAATAAGAATATGGCAGAAAGAATTCATAAAACTTGGACTTCCTTTTTTGATGTATCATAATTTTTTCAGTATTAAGTTAAAGTATAAAACATTAAATGGATTCATTGATAAAGATCTTCAAATGATATTACATCATCAAAAACAGTTCTTCCTGAATATATCAATAAGCTTGACTATTCAAAAAACCTGACTTTTTTGTATCAATCTATATAAGATCCAGTTAAAGTTGAAAATTATTGCATATGGTTGACCTTCATAAATAAACAACTGTTTTTGAAGCGTTTTATATAGATGCATCAAAAATTAATCCATTCACTGTGCTGAAATCGATAAAATAAGATGTTTAACATTTATTATCCTTACCAAAATATAAATTTTATCATTTTATGAATATCGTAGACTGAAACAATAAATATTAAGGAAAATCAAAACGAAGTGAGAGTTTTTGACCAAAGAATGATATACACTTATCAATATTCAAAGATTAAGAAATGTTTATCAAGATGTGCCAATTGATACAAGCAGTGTTAAGCAGAGATTTAAAAATAGAAATAGATGCCCACCGATTTCAGTCACAGATGAGATTAGACGCAATGAAAAACAAAAAATCAGCATATCAAATATAGCAAATGTTGTTTATATGTTCTATAGTTCTCTGTCCAGTCAATGACTCATGATTTGGAATATCAGAGTTTGTCAAATCGGGTTCCTCGATTTTTAACAGAAAATTTAAAGCTTAACAGACTTGAAATTTGTTCTCAACTTATGCATATTTTTGAATCCGAAAATGTCTTATCGTCCTCAAATATTGTTACACGTAATGTAACTTGGATGTATTCAAATTGCTTGTAGCACAGAAAATATACTCTTTGCACTTGAAAATCTTTTTAATTTTTCAGATCTTACTGATATCTTTCGGGATTTTCGAATGCAAGCTAAATCCTTTGTTACGTTTTCTTAAAAACGGTTACCAAATCTTTTGCATTGTATCTTTAGATACACTTGTGGAATATTTATTCTGTAATTCTGATCGAATTTCATACCAGGTTTTTCCACACATCTTAAATGTAACTAAAACAGTTCGATTAAATTCCGATATATATCTTGCCATTTTGGAAGTTACATAAACGCCATAAGAATTTTAAAAAGTTAAATAATTATCATGTTAATATTACTAAAACAATGCCGTCATTAATAAATAAATAATTTCAAATTTATGTTACTAAAATACAAATTATTATAACATTTATTAATATGTTTTACTGGGAGTGAACAAACTTTTGCAGGGTACTGTAAATAGTTTTAATCAACTAAATTTTAAATCTCAGATATCTAATATTAAACTATTAAACCTTGTATAAAGTATATGTTTCTCTTTTGCTTAAGTGATGAAAATCAAACAAAACTGATTGGTGTAAAAAACACGCATGAACTTTCCTCACAATCCAAAATAATAACAATTTGGAAAATTAATCATCTCAAAAAATTAGCATAAAATCTAGAGAAAAATCTCTTTTCAGATTTCGTCATGACTATTTTTAATTAACAGTTTCTAATAAATAATAAATAATAATTCTAAAAAATTGGTGGATATAATAATAAAAATTTTAAAACTTTCGAGAAAAAATTAAATAAAATAACACCTGGCAATTAAAATTTGGGACAAATTTTGAAAGAATTTTTTTTTTATTCCAGTAATATAACTTTAACTTCAGAAAATGTCAAGCATAAATTGAAACAAAAAATCGAACCAAAAATTCTACTTTGGTTAACAATTTCGCCATGCGGAGTCTCACGTCCATATTTTGTACCAAGTGGTCAAGCTATTAATCAGGATGTCTACTTGAGA
>JBBMKC010203823.1:0-24003 GCA_037834085.1 Bipalium vagum
ATAATTGTCAAATTACATTTATTATATAATGCGTTTTTTTAAATTTATAAATAATTAAAATGTATAAAATATTTTCAAGTTTTTAATAATTTATTAAATGAGATTATATTTTTAATATTTTACTCAATGTTATCTAATATATTTTTATACTTTTAGAAATATATTGTGGTTAACTATGGCTTATTAAAAATTATTTTTTACACAGTGAACTTTAGATCATAAGAAATAATAAAGTTGATTGTGATATATATGATATTACAAAAAATTTAATTTTTTCAGCTATTATTTTATTATTTATATCTTATGTATTAAATGATTTGTTTGAGTGCTATTTTTATAATATTATATTTATTAGTATTCTGCTAGTTTTATTATAATTAAAAAGACATTTTTAAAAAAATTTATTTAATACCATTTTATAAAAAAAATTTCCATTTACAGATGACATTCGATCATTTTTTAGGCTAAGAAGAAAAGCAGCTATCAATCCATTTTTGAATATCTTCGTCGGAACTAAACTGCTTATTAGTCGTTGGGAAATGCGTCCTTGGCTAACATTTACCACAATGAAAAGTTCGGTTTACGTTTGAAATAGGTATTCGTGTAGTAATTCTGCCAATTGCTCGTGTTCAAAAACTTTTTGTGGTGTAACATATTCTTTGCTGATGATGTCTTCATCATCTGAATCTGCAAAGTCATTCTTTGCATGTCGTAGCGAAGAAGCATATTTTTCGTACACTACTACCAGCAAATGGTGTGTTTCTGCACATGTTTTCTTTTTTAAAAAGTTAATGCAACATTAGTTCTTGCAAAAAGGTTTACTTTGAACAAAATTGACTTGTGAATTTCTGTAATATTTAAGCAATACCCATTTGAAATAAATGAAAGCGTTAAATTATTTAGCCATCCATCTCATATTTCTCATTTGGCATGCTTTTGTGTGTTATTTCAGAAAATTATATATATTTGGTATACAACTATGACTCCGCCTTTTTTTAAAATAATAATAAAAATTTCTTTGTATATATATCTGAATTATATTGAATTAATTTATAAAAAAAATATCATATACCCTAAAGTTCCGTGTATATCGCAGCCATGTATAACGCACAGCGTGTTTTTTGTAAAATATCGTCTTTTTTCTTTGAAAAACGCGCAGCATTTTTTCATGTAACATTAAAAAAACTGCTTTAAATGTAATTATATGAAATTAAAATGTTTCATATCCAAATTTATCAATAATGATTATTGGAAAAATTAAAAATTAAATTTCGTTTAATATTCAACTTTTCGAATTTTTCTGTTTGAATTTTATTTGAAGATAAAAATTAACTTCATTTCACTATATATTAATTATCTTTAAGATTTTTAAGAAAAAAAACGTAGAAAATCATATTATACAGCTGCAAAATTGAAAGTAATTGAATGCGCAAAAATCAATGGCAACAGAACAGCTGCAAGAGAATTCAACGTTTGGAGAATCAAGTGTTTGAGAATGGAGGAAAACAAAAGAAAGGCTTAAATTAACAAGAGCAACAAATAGAGCAAGAAGAGGAAGAGAAGCATTTTGGCCACAGATAGAAGAAGCTCTGAAAAAGTGGATATTAAAACTTAGAAAAGATGGCAGACAAGTCTCCGCAACATCTATTAAATTAAAAGCAAGATCAATAACAGAAGAATATGAAATATCGAATTTTAAAGGAATTAACAGATTTATTCATAGAAATCAGTTTTCTGTCAGATTAGTCACATAGCATAGTAGACAAACTATGCCTACAGATTGGAAAAAAAATCCGAATTATTCTATTTTTATTTAAAAGATAAAAATCAAGGCGTTAATGAACAACAAATAGGAAATATGGACAAAGTTCCTATGTGTTTCGATATGCCAGGAAACTAAACAATTGAGCAGAAAGGAATAAAAATGTCAAAATAAACACCACGGTTGCTAAAAAATGTAACTTTACGGTTGTGCTAACTGTCACTACTGACGGTGGAAAAATACCTCCCATGGTATTATTTAAAAGTGCAACTATAAATTTAATTAAATTTCCAAAGGGTATCATTGTTCAAGGAAATGAAAAAGGTTGGATGGTTTAAAGTATGGTTAGAAGAGGTTTGGCGAAAGAGACCTAAATCAGTCTTCGAACCCAAATCTATTCTAATGTTTGATTCTGCTCCTTCGCATTTATCAAAAATAGACGCTAAGAGATATTCAACAATTGCTGTAATTCTTGCTGGATTAAAAAAAATATTGCAACCATTGGATATCTCAGTCAATAAAAGTTTTAAATCAAAAGTTAGAAATAAATGGGAACGTTGGATGATTAGTAAATTCCATACATTCACAAAAGGTGACAAAATGCGGAGAGCATCATATTCTACTGTTTGTGAATGGATAAACAAGGCATGGGAATCAATTACTCCCTGCTGCATTGTTAACGGATTTAAAAAAGCCAGCATCGTGGACCGTCTTCATAAATTGAATGACTTCTCTGATTCAGAGCCTGCTAAGTTAGCATATGACGAAGAGGAAGATGTACTCAAATTGCCAAAGGATTTTTTGGACATTCTTTGGATTCTTTGAATTTTGAATCAGAAAATGAAAACGATTTTTTAAAAAACATTTTGGCTCCCACTTTTGTTTTTTTATGTAATCTTTTTGTACAATTTGGCATGTATAACGAGCATAATATTTTTCAAAAACATTCTTTTTTCTTTATATAACGCGCACCCATGTATAACGCACAGCGTGTTTTTTGTAAAAATATCGTCTTTTTTCTTTTTATAACGTGCGCAGAAAGGAGTATCTATTATGAATTTTTAAAATCTTCTCAAACACTAACTGGTGAACTTTATCGATCACAATTAATTTGTTTTAAGCAAGTTTTTAATGAAAAACGACCGGAATGTGAGACTAGACACGAAAAGATAATTTTAGACAAGGTACAAAGTTGGATATCTCACCCGCCCTATTCACGAGACATCATTCCTTCGGATTACCATTTGTTTCGCTCTTTGCAATCAGCACTTTTGGGAGAGCGGTTCAGTTCCCTTTAAGACCTCTAAAATTGGATTGACAGCTGGGTTTCATCAAAAGAGCCAGAGTTTTTCTTTCATGGAATTAATTCGTTACTGAAAAGTGGGCAAAGTTTGTAGCTTCCAATGGAAAATATTTTCAATAAATGTTTTTAAATAACATTTGCATTAAATGTCTTTGTTTTCTTATTTTAAAAACCCGGGTCATAGTTGTACACCTAATATATTGTTACTTATTTGTTGTGATTTTAAAAAATATAAATTTCACTTATAATATGTTTTGCTTTCTGAAAGTCTGGAAACTTTGGATCTCTATGGTTCCATCCCTCTATGAGCCCTCAACAGGGATAGTTTTCAAGAAACGTGTCATATCTCGCGGTCTTCAGAAAATTGCATCAATGTAATATAAAGAAGGAATTAAAGATTTATAAATAACCGTAAGGATAAGATGTCACTTTAAAGGAAGCTGACTTGATAAATGAAAATGTTAAATTAGTAAATTTTGGTGGATTTGGGGATCAGAAAAAAATTAATAAGAACGTCAAATCAGTTGAAAACTACAATTCCAAAATAACTGAAAAGTATTTTACCCTTTTTCAAAGTCTTGGACTTAAATCTGCAATTTAAACAACAATACAATCATTTCATTTGTCAATTCTAGTGTTAAGTTTTGACTTTTGAGGTTTAATTACGTAAAAGATATTTGCAAAACTTAACTAAGCTCGTATTGGATTCAGAAGGTTTTATAGAGTGTAACGTTCGAAAAATAATCTGCGGTTGCTTTACAATATGTTACAATAGAGCAACTTGTAAGTGCAAAGAAAGAAATACAAGGTGATTCAAAAATCATAGCGTTTGAAAAAAATAAAGCATCCAAACAACTGAAGATACAAAAATACTCTCCAATATTAGTGAGAGCTGAAAGATCACATTTTCTTGTCAACAAATTATCCCTTACTGACCCTAATACTATTATAGAAACACTTATCAAACTTTTGCCAAATAAAAAAGTTAAACCCTTTTTATTTCCATATCGTCGTAAGGAGACAATAAAATCATTTGAAAAAAGATCTTGAACAATGAAGATATTAAAAGCCGTCTGAAAATGAAAGATATCATTGATCATTTCAATAGAGAATGTGTACAATATAACTTGCTTGAACAGAACCCGCTTAAACAGATTTTTTTGCTAAAACAGAACATACCTCGGTCCCATATTTTTGCCTTCCTATCTTTACTATTACTTTTTGTTCTGTTTAGGCGATTATGTTTAAACACAACAAATTTTAGTTTAAGATTTTTAATTTTTAACTTCTAATAATTTTCATTTTGTTTATGTTTCAACTTTGTTTAGTTTTCGTTTACTTTATAATTATTAATATATAATATTTAATTTGTTTTTCTTTACTTTTTAAATTTATGATTTATGATTTACAATATTCCAATTTCTTCACAAATACTTCTTGAAAAAGCAGCTCAATTGGCTGAAAGATTGAAAATTAAATATATCAATTGTAACGTACAGTAGATACTCGATTATAATAAAACAGAAAACCGCGACCAGAACGATAAATTTCATAAAATTACAAGTATCACAGTTACATGTTAGACCAAACATTCAATTGTTATATCAGTAAATATTTGTTGGGTTTACCCAAGACATCCCCCGGGGAAAAATAAGCAAGAAAACCCATAAAAACAGTACAAATATTAATAATAATATTATTATTAATAATTAAAATTAATTAATACTTGAAAAATAATTTAAAATTCCCAGGAATTTTAATTTCAGAAATACTTAAAAAAATAAAACAACCTTCCAAAAAAAATTTTTATTTTTGAAGTCTAAAGTAGGTATTTTATAAATGATAATGATCATCATAAAATATGCAAAAGAAGTTAGAGTTATTTGCTGAAGAAGACAGAATTATTCGTTCAAAGAGACAGAATTATTCGTTCATAGAAGACAGAATTATTCGTTAAAGAAGACAAAGAAGTTGGCCATTATATTCAAGTACATTCAATTTTTTTTACTGGACTATGCTTATTATTCCCCACCAACGGGTTATCGCTGAGCAATGATGAAATTTTAAATTTAATATTATAACTATTTTCTTTACATTCACTTGAATATTTTTCTTCAGAATTATAATCAAAATAATATCTTGTAGGTGAACATTGTTGTTTCATCAACCTATATCGTAAAAACATTATACTTATTCATTTATAACTTTTAGCATATATTTTTATTTCATTTAGCATATATTTTCAACCATAAAATAATTCCTAGAAGTATTATACCAACCGAAAACGTGATAATTATTTGTTGTTCCAAAATTCACAATATTATTGTTTGTATATTCATTTTTGTCTGCAGCTAATATTATTGTAAATTTACTTTTTAATAAATAACAAGTTTTTTCTCCATCCAAATACCCTTGATTTCTAAATTTTTAGAATTTATTAAATCTATTGATGAAGATTTTTAATAAGAATACCAACACACTATAGATGTAATTTTTTCATACATGTTTCATAATCATCAACTGCGAAAATATTTTATATATGGATTTTAAAATTATTTATTAATTTATGACATTCTTCATTTTTATTTGTTATTTTTATGATGGCATCATTTAAAATTTTCTTATTAATTTCAATTGTTTTAACATCTTTTAAATTTGATTTTGTAAATTTAATTTTCCATTTTTTGATAGATTCAAGAAATGATATAAAATATTTGTTAAATTTATAATATTTTAATTCAAAATTGCTTTCTAATTCTTTCAAATTTTTTTGATCTTCTTTAGAATTATATTGTAAAATTTTTATTTCAATTTTTTCAATTTTAGTTTTTTTCTTCATATTATTTTAATTGACTTTTAATATTAAATAAAAGAGAATTATTTTTTCTAATTACTATTATATTTACACTTATTTTATTTAATAAATCTTTTAAAACTTGTTTCACATATTTTAAATTTACAACATCATTACATTTATTGGATCTGCTACATTTATTATTCATATTTATACTTCCTATCATAGTAACATTCTTATCACCAGTAACATTTAGATAATTATTTTCTGATTCATTTCTAATAAAATCATTTTCCTTTATTATTTTATTTTTATTTTTATAATCATTATAAGAATAAAGAGTTTTAAAATATGTAAATTTATCATTCATTTTTAATATAACGTTTTCTAGAAGAACAAATTTTAACTTTTTTAAAATTTCTCTAAATTTCTTTTCATTAGTTGTCTTTGGTTTGTGAAGTTCATTCATATAAAGTTGATATAAAACATAAAGTTTATTGTCCTCAATATTGTAAGTCAGTATTAATTTGTAAATCAGTTGTATTATACTCTTTTACATATCTTCCTAAATCTTTAAGTGGTGGTAAACCGTAATAATCAAAGTAGTATTCATTATAATTAACCAACCCAATGAATTCTTTTTTGATTTTTATTTTGATAAATAATAATAAAATGTTTTTCAGACTTTATTCTTTTTTCAGTAATCTCATCTTTCATTAAAATTTTTAAGGGCATCTCTAAATCTTCAGCCATATCTATTAACTCAAAATTTGAAGTTGTATTAATACCATATTTATAAAGGAATTCAATTATAGTCATTTTAAATAAATAAATATTTAATCTTTTATTTAAGGATCAAAGTAAAGTTCCATCCCTTTCTTCACAATCTTAATTTTATTTTTAGACATCTTTTGTAATAACGCTTTTAATTCTTTTCTATCTGATTTATCTAAATTTTTATATTTTAAAATATTTAAAATTTAATTTCTTAATCATTTTCCAAAATAAGACTCATAATACAATCCTGCTCCAAAGGTTACTTATTTGAGTTTAAGTTTCTCAATTTCTAATTCTAATTTCTTTTTCTCTAAATCGTTTTTTTGAGCTTCTTTTGGTTTTTGTACAGCAGTACACAACACCACCTGCAACTCCACCAGCAACACCTAATCCTGCAAATATTGCACCTAAATTGGTATTAATGGTAATACATCACCTTCCTTTTCTTTATCTCGAATTTCATTAATTATTATTTTTTTAGATAAATATTTTTTTTCACCATTTAATATTATCGCTTTTGGTTCACCAACATCAATTATTTTTTTAAATTTGTTTTCAGTTATTTTCTCAATTTTTAATAAAAAAAATTTAGTAATTAATTAATTATTTATCCCATGATAAAAATAATCATACCAATGGATAAACGTTGATTATCAAATTACTATATAAAAGTTTTAACAGATTTTTAACCGACATCTTAGTCTTCGAGATATTCGACCTCAAGGATTTAAATATTCGAGTTGAAAATTTTAAACGAAACTGATATTTTTGTTTAAATATTAAAATAATTATTTAAATAATTATTTACAGATAAAACAATTCTTATTTAATTTCATTTTTAAAAAATTAGAAATATATAATAGTATTTACGTGATCAAGGTACATATAAATTTTTAAATATCAATTTATGTACGAAAAAATATGTCGTGTAAATTTTCTATTAATGTAGATTTATGAAGCTTGTTTTAATCGATAAATCTGCTAGATTTCTACTTAAAATCTATTTTCTTATAAAAAGTTATTAAGGGTCAAAAAATGTCATAAAATACATGTAAAAGGCAATCTTTTATTTTATCCATTAATCCGGATAGAAAATTTTTGGTGCAATATAATAGATAATTATGTTTTGATAATTATCATAAAATAAAAAATATGTCATCGATTTACTTTAGGAGATATTCACAAAAATCAATAAAGTCAATATTTCGATCAGAAAAAATGGTTGTATCAAAATGGAAGTGCTACCAGCAAAAAGAAAAATAAATTTCAGTCTAGCTCATGTTTATAAAATTGTAAAATGATGTAAAGATAATAAAGATTTTTCTATTTAAAAATTACCTGTGAATGAGTGTTAATGAGGGAAATATTTTTAATCAGGTGGTGTGTTTAATTTTATAAAATTGTGTTATAATTTTAGTTGATATATTATTATTTATTATACAGTTTCAGTGATTACCGAAATAAAAAAAGTCAAAGTGATTTCAGTATTCACTGAAATGTAAATCATATATGGTTTACATAGTTACTCTCCTTTGAAATTGTTTTTTCCTAATATATATATATATAATATATTATATATTTTATAAATATATATAAATCTGCACTCCAAATATCATTTTTATTAAGAACTTTAACGTTCAATAAATTTTTAGATCTTCTAAATTCTTTGGCTAATTGCTCTCTTTTTTTTGGCGGAAGTTCTTTGGAATTTATATATAGTTTTTCTGTTGCTAAATTCTTTACTTCTCTAGTTAAGCGTGCCTTGTCCAAATAATACCTTACCTTTCATAGTTAATTTTAAAATTCAATCAATGCAATGGAAATCAAAGGGTGAACCAGTTCCCAAGAAGGCGAAACTGTTCCCTCTGCAATAAAAATTTTAGCTATGGCGTCTTGGGATGATAAAGGTATTACTTTCCTGGCCTGTCTTAAAAAGCTAAAACAATTCCAGTTTCTTATGTGAGAAACGTCCATATCTTTCGTGGAAAAAGGTTTTCCACCATGATAATGCCCCTGCTTATACATATAAAGTAATGGAAACAATTAAAAAGTTGCACTTTGTATTCTGCAACGAGATCTGACCCCGTGAATCTTGTGAATATAAAAAAGTGATAATAAATTCAGCAGATGTTTTTGTAATTGATGAAAATCCAAAGAATTGGAATAAAAATTTATTACCAATTTATGCAGATCATTTTTTTCTAAACCAAATAAAGAAGAACGACGAAGTAAATTTATCATTATTTATACCTTATGTCGAAATACGTATGTTATCTCAAATAATGAACATTCTCTAATTATCTCTTTGTAAAATGTTTAAATCGTTACAGAACAGAAAATTTATTAAATGAATATAAAAAGGTAACAGTTTTTTTTCCAAATAACGAGTATCATTCATTTAAAACTTATTATTATTTGAGAAATAAGATAAAGTAAGATAAGATAAGATATTCTGATTTTGAAGGTTATAATAAAATATATTTATTATTAATAAAAGAGAAATTGAAAAATGGTCTGTTTCAGTAGCATTTATATCAAATAAAATTTTGATGAATTCTTTAAATCTAAAAAATATTTAAATTTATGGAGAAAATATTAGTAGCTGTTGAACTGAGATATCATTGTTTCGTCGCTGAACTGCACCTTTTGCCATTCATCTACTCCCCGGTGGGCATGTGCTTTAGAAAATGATAAGCGATCACTAAAATTTTTAGGAGATAACAATGGTTTTTAGAAAGATTAACAGCATTTTAGACCACTTTCATACTGCAAGCGACGCTGAATGGTACGAACACTAGGAATATGTGGAATTTGCGAGAGGGATGATTGTATATAAGATGCTGTAGTAATAGAATCGATTACAACTGATCGGCAGATGACTCTGTCTGTCTGCTTGCTTGTCACACGAGGTCTTCCAGATCGTTGCAGTGAGTGAACGCGGTCAGTAGTACCGTGATGACAGATATCTCTCTGCAAGGTATAGCCAACAGTAGATCGCGGTATTTGGAGTTGAATAGAAATATCACGATTTGATCATCTTATTTCATTTGCGCCCGTTTTTCTGGCAATAATTTCTTACCTGGCATATTTAGATTTCTCTACAAAATATTATTAAATCATTAATCAAAATTTATCAATAAAAAAAAATTACTAAAAGATAAACTAGGCTTTTTTACATGGCGGCCAAAGACTTTTGGCGGGGACTGTAGGTAAAATATAGTTATCAATTGATCATACTCAGTTATTTAACCTTACCTTATTTAGATGTTATACATAATTGTATATGTATTGTGTATTTCAGACAACAGAAATCAAACAAAGGTAATCATCTCGGTAGACAAATATATATTTTAGAATTAAGCTTTAGAGGTTACATAAAATAAATTTACATCACGAAAAAATAAATAACATTCATCAAATAAATTACGTTTATTAAATGTTTTTCTTCAAAACATACCCGACCCATCAGCTTTTCAATAGAGAATTGTATCTTATTTTGCTGTTACCCGAGGGATTAATTATGAAGAGAATTAAAAATTAAAAGAAAATGTAAGAATTTTAGCTACAACTCCTAATTGTTAGGTTTCCGCTTAAATTCCAAGGTTTAAGACGAAAAAGGAAATACATTTATTTAAAATAAATTAAATTTAATTATTAAAATATTTTCCGTTCTTTTGGACAATATACATCATCTTCAACCAAGAATCTCCAATATTTCTGCTGAGAAAATAGATACAGTTAATTTTTCAACTGTTCAAAGCTCTGATCACAATCTTCTTTCGACAGATCATAAAATTTATTGTTTTAGGTATATTTTTCTTGAACTTCTTTAAGGTCCATTTTTAGATTTTTTAAAATCCATGTAATAGTATCAACTGAAAAGATTAAGAACTGAGTACGATGGACCACAAAAGTGTTTGAGGATAAAGAATTGGCACAATTTCTACACAAAGAACCATGTAAAACACAAACCAAACTGTTCAATGTGTTAAATGTGAGACAAGGATGCATTTCCGAACATCTGAATAATATTGGAATAATAAGAAAATTAGGAAAATGGATCCAACATAGATTGACGGAAATATTGACAATTTGTGATATTCATCTTCAGAAGCAAAAAAGAAAAAGTTTCTTGCATAAGATTTTGACAAGAGACAAGACATGGATTCGACATGACAACCAAAACGCACAACATCTTGAGTGAAGCCTAGCGAACCGAGTACATCAGCACCCAAAACAGAACAGCCATGAGTCTAAAGTGATGCTATGTATCTGGTGGGATAAAAAAATTTTGATTTATTATATACTGTTGAAACCATCAGAAGCGATATCAAACGAACGTTATCAGTCTCAATTAATTCGTTTGAAGAAAGCTATGAAATAGAAAAGGTAAGAATTGGCGAACAGACATGATAAGATAATTTTAACACATGATAACGCCATGTTCATTCTACTGTAAATAATTACTTAGAAAGTGCAAAACTGGGAAGTCTTACATCACCTGTAATATTCACCAGATATTGCTCCTTTGGATTTTCATTTTTTCCGCTCGATGCAATCAACGCTTCTGGGAAGCAGTTTAGTTCCGATGAAGACCTTCAAAAATAGATTCATAAGATTTCTTCAAAAGAACCAGAAGTTTTTCCGTGGAATCAATTCGTTACCTAAAAACTGGTCCAATGTCATATCTAAAAATGGAAAAATATTTTGATCAAATGTTATCAAATAAAATTTTTAAAAATGTATTTTTTATTTTAAAATAAGCCGAAATAATACTAATACATCTAATATATTGTGTTTCAACAGTAGTAGCGCATACTTTAAAAAACCATAATTTTTTCAATTATTAAATTATTGATTTGAAATTTTTATATTCTAATGGTAGATTAAGTAAGCTTTAATTTCATTTATAACATGTTATATTTTTAGTACAAATGAGCTTTGATTTTTATCAAGATAGAGCCAACCGAATAATTGAAAATTTCCAATATTAATAGAAATCGTAAATTGATAATTGATCATCTTTTAGCCGAAAATGTGCCAAGAAGTTCGATACAAGGCATATAATGCGATTTATAGAAGATCATATAGGATTTATAAAGAAATCTGGTAGTCCAAGAACAATAAATACCAAAGGAAACCAAAAGAGGGTGAGATCCTCATTCATAAATAATCCGTCAAAATCAGTTCGCAACGGTGGTGAAAATTTGAATATTCGTCATAGTAGCTTTTACAGAATATAGTTTACCTGAAAATTAGGAAAATAGGAAGCTGTCATAAACATTATTATGAAGATTATCCTCAGTGGTGCTGTAATTCTTAAAATATTTTTTGATAATGTCAGATTTTTTTTTAAAGAACTGTCTATAAATGTTGTTGATTTCTTTTGATATCTTTGGAAAAATATCACGGTTTTTTCGCAAATGTTTATACTTTTTTTAAACGAAATATTTTATTCAAAACATTAAAATTGGAATCTCATTTACCGTTGTATATTGTGTCCAGTTGCTTAAATTTCTCATAATATTAGAGAAATCTCTTTCTAAATTTTTTCACCTCTTTGTAGTTAATTGTTCAGTGCATTTAAGTGTAATACAAATATTTTTACGGACATAAAACTGTTGACCTGGACACGCCCGTAAACTATCCAAATTCTTGTCCACTGCTATTAATTAAAAGTCTAATTTCGTTCAAGCAAGCAGCAAATCTCTCCAGAACTCATACCAAAGAGCCTTTTGTAAGTAAGTACTAGACTTTTGATGAAAATCATTTAAAACGCGTAAAATTCCATCTTGTGTTGTATTTCTGCAAAGTGGTATTGTAACAGTCTAGGTCACAAGCAAAACTGTTACAAGGGGCGCTTACAACTGGGCTTACCAACTCCTTCGAAGGAAGTGTAAATAATAGAAAACTCACGAATAAACAAAGCGATTAACAAAATAAGGTATATTTGTTATCACAAATGCAAGGTTAGAAAACTAGTCAATCAAATAATATCCAAAATTACACAAAATTATTTAATTAATAAAATATCTTTTTGACTTTACGATAGTCGAAGAATTCCTGATGACAAAAATGCGTATTCTGTCGTCTAGAGCGAAACAGAATCAAATTAGCGAGAGAACAATAAAAAAGAATAAAGAAAATATTAAAAAGTTAATGATGAGAAGTATTTCCTTCTATCACTAAGTAAATGTTAATTAATTAATTATTTAAGTTTAACTCTATCGGTTAAACACTTTTGGAATTAATACAAATTCCTACTTATTATAATTACCGGCGTCTTAAATATATTTTAATTCGAATAGCAATATGCGTATTCTCAGATTGATTAAGGGCGTTTTAAATGTGAAAACCAGGAGTTTATATACTCCGGTTTTCCACATTCTAGAGCCTCTTGTTGGCTCTATTCTAACTTAATAAATATAAGTGTGGGCGGTTTCTATTTTAAGTAAGTTCTTATCCTATAAAACGTACTATATTTAGTAACCCTACTTCCACAACACTTATTTATGGTAACTTGCTTAATTTCTATAATAATAATAATAATGATTTTTCATGTGAGTTAATATTTTAATTAATATGTAACTCCACTTTTAATTAACTTTAATTTATTTTTAAAATAATTATTATTTATATATCACATATATAAATATAAAAATAAAGATAGTAGTCCTTAAGAAGCCTTTTCATGCTTAAAATAAAATGTAAAATGTAAATGTAAATACCAAATATCAAATATTAAATCAAATGTCGATCATTAGCTTCGGAGAGCTATCGTCACTCTTCATCGGCTTCTGAGGTTCATCAGCGATCTCTGGAATCAGTTGCTTTGGAATTTGTTTTTGATCAGACTGGTTTTTACCAGTTTTACTGTTGATTTCACTAAGGATTCCAACAGTATATTAGAGATTCTTTGTGAAATTTAACATTCTTTTGAGAAATAATAACAGTCAAATCACTGCTCGGCTAATAGTCATTTTAAAAATATAATAGTTCTTGGATAGAGCTTTACCATCCTTAGCTATATTATGAGGTATTAAACCCATTATTCATCCGTTTTGCAAAAGGTGCAAAAGTTGAGATAAACGAATTCCAGTTTATTAATTTATTACCAAAATATCCTTTTCTGTTTCATCAAGCTGATCAGAATTTTAGTGGTCGGTTTCAAAATTCTCTATACCAATTGAGATACTGTTCACAACACTTTCAACACAAAAATAAATTGACTTTCATGAATGCACGTAATTTCTTAGACTTCTTGAAATAATCGTACACTATCTATTAGGTAAACAATATTAGGTTTGCCTTCTTTGCTTCCTGATTTTAGAATAAATAAAACACATAATATAAATAAAACACTAAACACAAAAAACTCCAAAGAAATATTTTTAAAAAGATCATTTATCATATTACATTTGTTCACTATTTAGTGTATCAAATTTAAACCTGACTGAAACTCTTAGGTGGTGCAAATAATAATAATCAATAAAGTAACAATTTGTATTTTTACCACACAATTACAAAATACATAATGCTAATCAAAGTCTGGGATCACAATTTTTAATGTCTGAAATGTTTCACAAACTTTCAAATCAAACTACATCTCAAAATAAAATATAACCGAACCATAATAAAGTCCAAAAAATGAATTAATCAAATATAGTGTCTTTATAGAATAATACTTAAAATAATTACATCTAATATCAAACACTAGTATCAAATACTAATAAAAGTTAATCAAAATATAATGTCTAAATCAAAATCCAATTAAAACAAAATATTACACACAAACTAAATTATTTAATATTAATATTTACTTTAACAAAAGAAAGTAAAAGAATTGGAAAAATCTTACTGCTTATTTTCCGCTAAAACTCCTGAGTTACCGTCTGAGCCATAACGGTTGCTCACCGATAACCCGCTGATGGGGAATTTTAAGCATTGTCTTAATACTGAAATAAGCGTTGAAATAATTGGTTTAAAAATATCCTTTTGAGTTGAACAATGGTTCTGCCTTCTTAAATTGGAACTATAATCTGCTTCGCAACAATCGTCTTCTATAGCAGTAGCAATCTTTTTCTGAATCCTTTGTTACAATCTTCTTCAATAAATCTTCGCATTATCAATCTTCTTTAATAAATCTTTGTAATATCAATCGTATCATTCGTAATCTTCTTCGTGACTAGCTATGACTATAAGCACGATTTCTGGGGGTGAACATTTTTTTGAACAAAATTTAATAATTCTTTGGTCTGCAATAGAAATTTTAAAAAATCGTTCAAAGATTAATTGATTTATGTAAATAAACAATTGTTTGTTATTTGTAATTGCTATAAAAATGAAATTCGGCAAAAATATAGGTGAATTTTGTGGTAATATAGTAATAATTATTATTACATATTTGCATTGATTATAAATTTCTGCAAATTTTAAGCTTGATCTTTAATGTTTTGGTTTTGGACGAAAAAAGAATAAAGTGACTATCACTTTATCTTTTACATTTTTAAAGTCTTGGTATTTTTTCTGTTTTTATATTGCTTAATACTGAAAATCCAAATTAGCAAATATAAAATGTAAAAAATTCTAATGATATTTTTAAAGCTTTTTGACTTTTATGGGATAGCTGCGTCAAATTTTATTTCAAAAATAAATTACCTGACCTTTCCAAATGCGTTGGAATTAAATCTCGATTATTACAAAGCGGAATTTGTTCTTCCTTCTTCGTTTGAAAATCATATATAGATGTGTCCGTTATCACAAAGAGATTAAAAACCCAATCAATTTCTTTTGCATCAAAATTTTGAAGGTAATGTAAAATTCTTTACTCTATTGTTGTCAATTTTTCAATTTAAATCAAGTTTTTTAGCAAAAATTGGCTTCACATTGGTTGAATATCACTGTTACAAATTCATTCACTAGGTGATAAAATATTTGATGGCTTAACATATATTTTGCCAGTGATAAGACTTTTGGTACGACCGTAATAATAAACTTTATAAAATTAATACCTACTAACTAAGCGTTATCAATGAACAGACTACCGTTCTAAGAAGATAAAATATCTTGAAAACATATTCAACTGTTCTCCCTTTCTTTATTACTGTTGATTCTTGAAGAAAATTTTCTCTCTCATATTCTGTTGACAATGAATACAAAACTCAGACGTAACAAATTAGTAAAAGAAAATAACTTTTTAAATTTGTCTTGGTTTTTTATGAAATAAGACGATAAATTTTCTCATTATATGTAAATGAATACCTGTTGCTCGAATACAGTTAACATTTCCTGCCATTTTTAAAAGGTTTCCCAGAAATGTCTACTTTTTATGCATATAGAGTTTTGTCTAAAACAAATATAAAATTTTTGCTTTCAAATCATTTCTTTAAATTTTTCTATACAAATATCTGGCGGCATTCTTTGACTAATATTTATTTTCTCTAATTGATTGAGACAACCTTTGAAAACAAAATATAAAATGACATTGAGAGTATGAGGGTTATCTTTATAATTATTGGAAATAATATAGAGATAAAAACGAGGTTGACATTGTAGAAAATAAGGAGTTTCTAAGGTTCTCTCATCAGAAATGAGCAATGAAAAAACGAGGAGGAGCAAACCCACTATTTTAATTACAAAACTATTGAAAGCTTTATCGACATTGTAAAGAATCCCTATCACTGAAAAAAGAAGTATGGCTTAAAAGGCTGGAGTTGACAGTTAAAATGAGGAACTAATTTTTATAAACGAGTTTCAAACTCATCAAGAGATAATTTTAAGAAATTAAACGCAAATTTGCTCTCGTCTAAACAATATTTGTTTCACATTAACTCAACAAAGTTATGTGAAGAAGGGGTCTTACTAATTGTTTACAGTCTGCGTCGGAAAATGCAGAACGGTAGAGAAAGATGTCTTGTGGAGTTTGCTGAGCTTATGAAAGACTCTGAAATTTAATTTCAGTTGAATAAATAAATAATTTTGAGCGAATCCATTTACTTAATAAGACAAATATTTACAATTTTATGTCAATAATTAAATCAAAAATGACTTACTAAGTATGCCGAAGGTTACATTGAACGATTGTGTTTTTCATTTATGATGGCGTACTATGAGAAACAGCGCACCATCAAAAGAGTCGCTTTCTTTTTAAAAAAAAATTATCATAGTTTTGTGAACTATTTAATTATTATTTAATTAACTCATTTGAGGTTACCCCTTAAAATTGTTTTCTACAACAGGGTCATGTTTTGTATGTAATCATAATGTCAGTTTCATCATCAAACTGTTACACAACCGTCATAATGATAAGACATATGTTTAAATAGGATTTTAGGCGCAAAAAATTTACCAAAAAAGTTCATATTTTGAAATCAAAAAATAAGAAAATATAGAAAAATTATAAAACTGAAGTAAAATAAGAACAAGTTTTTATGCAAAATTTTATTAAATACAATCGTCTAAAATGTTTTAAAACAAAAAAGGTTCAATATATTTTTCAGTGAAGTCCATCTTTGACATTAATAAAGATGGTATATCGAAAATGAGGGTTGAACATCACCAGACATTAGTGAAGCGTACTTTGTCAGCAGTTTATAAATTAGATGTTTAGTTTGATGTCACATATTCAATATCTTGGTTTTTTTATTTTACCTAACTCATTTTTACTTTGTAAAACCATCTAATACCTTCTTTACATTTTACTGCGAATCTGTCTGAGAATGTTCAAATATTGTAATAGTGTTTGTGAGGATACAATAACCATGGAATTTAAAAATTTCCGTCTCAATTCTTGTTTACTTACTAAAACTTTACATTTGTTAATTGCTAAGGAATGAGCTAGTAAAGCATTCAAAAATTTACATATCTCTGAAAAATGTCACCAATAAACACTATAACATTTTGATATGCATCCAATGAAGTCAGTGTAGAAGAAAATGGAAAAGAAAGCTTTATAATTTCCATAATTTTTGTATTATACTGGAGCCTCTTTCAGAACTTTCTTAAGGCAAGAAATAAATTAAATCCATATAAATATTCTTCTTTAATGGCCTCATAAGCTCTATGTAATGTATGTGCAATACAAGTTACATTTTTACATTTTTCAGGTTAGAGAAAGCTAGTAACATGTAAGCCTATTGATCCGTAAATACTATCATATTGTAATCTTTCAGGTCACAAAACACAATTATTATTGAAACTTTGAATAACATTCACATTATCTGTTTCATCGAGAAAGTCGATTTTCAAGGGCATGTTCTTCGCTGGCAGTCTATTTAAAGGTAATACTAATGTTTAATTTAACATTTTTTTAGTTCATAACGGCATTGATTACATAACATCATTTATCAAATTTTGTCTCCTTCGTATGTCCGGAAAGCATAAAAACTAAAGCTTTACTTTAGCTATACATAGATCTATAATATTGTAAATGTGAAATTATACTTTCTCTAAATTTGACTTATTTTCCCATGATGCAATAACCTCTCATTCTTGGTTTTTCTATTCTGAAAGGGATATTTACCATTCATCAATTTACCATTTTAATAAAACGTTATATCTGGAAATTTATTTATTTAACTAAATCATCAGTGAAAGAAAACATTATTGTCTTCCAAGACTTAATTATTAGTTTCTTTTCAAAAATCTTAAGCTGAGGTTTCTCGAGATCAATTTATAAAACAGTTCGGCTTGCTTTATTAATAAAATTATCATGAAGTGTGGTGGACCAAAATTTTTACTGCTTTATTGATGATTTTCTATGGTATCTCTTTCCACACATTGTTAATAATTTCTTTCAGCGCTTCTAATAAGTTATGTGGCTTTGAGCATCCTTTAAATTCTCAAATACTCCAAATCGAGTAGTTAAGATTAGGAGAAATTGAAGGCCAATGACAAATCGCACGCTTGGGACTGATATAGACTTTGATGATTTATCGTACGCCATCCTGCAATAAAAGCCCAAAATTCATCCTTAAAATGTTTTCGTGACCATGGGAAAACTTTGTGGTTCAAAATTTATCGAGAATCCCCTCCCTAACTTTAACGTCACTTTGGAATAAAAATCAATGCACTTTCGTTCAGTCCATATATCTTTGTTAGCGGCAGATGATTCGTTCTTCATCAGTTTCGATAGTTTTTTGGAGTTGTAACTCTGTTCAATGTAAAACCGCTTATCATGCCTAATCAAAACTGATCCGTATCTTCCTCTCAGAAATCTTTTCAACAACTTCTTGGATTCTTCCTGTAATCTTCTGATTTACATCTGTTATTCGTCCAATTCTGTGTAGTTCACTTCGGAATTTTTGTTCATTAATACCAGTTTCTTTAAAAAGCTTTATAATATGGTACACAGTTGATTTGACATTTTCTTTTCATGTCTTCCATTATCGAAAAGCTGTGAAATTGATCTTTTGTGTTCTGACGTTTTACAGCTTGAAATGTAAAAATTAAGAAGTTAATAAATATAATATACAATATCAATTGGTCCAAAATGTTGGTTTTTAAATTTGTCCAGTTTTTTAAAATACCCTGTAATAACAGATGGTATACTTTTTTAAAATAAAATTGATTTGATAGTAGCATTGATAAAGCCCCAATGACCCATTTCTTCATAAATACTCATGAATTATTCAGAACAGGAGTAAACAGTATAATTTTATCAATTATTTGTTATTATTGTAACATGTGTCAATAAAGTAGATGCACAAAAAAAATGATGAAATACTATTCTTTATAATAAATGTATTCAATCAATATTTCAGAGATATAAAATAACATATTTCAAGAGAGTATTCTCATTTCTTATATAAGGCTAAAGGACCTCCATCTTCAATTTTTCGAATTTTCTTTTGATATCATAAATCATTGCTTGGACGGACTTCATATCAATTTTCTTTATGGAATTTTTAATTTTTCTTATCATCTGTTTCTTTGATTTGGCTTCCCAACCATTTTTGTAAGAATCTTCAATTTAACGAGTCTTGGGAATATTTGGTGTATTCGAAACTTATGGTACATATTGAATGTTATTGTCTTCTAACCATGTTAATGTTTTATGTGAATAATGGCAACTTGCTAAGTCAGGCCAAAAGATAATGTTATCATATTTATGCTTTTTTCTGTTGAATCTTTTTAATTTTGTAAGGCCTTTCTTAATATACACATCTGATTTTATTGCTGCACTCTTGAATTCCTTAATTTCCAGCTGGGGCACACCTTTTCCAGATATCGCAGCCAATGCCAATACTTTTGGTTCAAATTTAGCTGTAGGAGTGAATCTAATATGATCTGTAACATTTTCAATATCATCAGCATAAAATCCTTAATTTTGTCATGCACTACTCCAAGAAAAATTAAAATATTTTTCATCTAGAATTATTTTGACATCCGAAGTGAAAAAATTTTTTCAAAGGGATCTGCATTTCTTCGGTATATAATCCAATTGTTTCTCGGTATATTTTGGAACAGGGACTCTTTTATGATATTTGACTTTATATAATTTGACTTTACAAATTTTGAGGCACAGTTTCTTTAGAAATGTGATATTTACGGCTAAGAACACGGTTGGATTGACCGATTTTGTCCTGCGCATCTTTATGCAACTTGACCAGCTGCATGTCATAGGAAATCGTGCCTACCTGGTTTTTTAACTTCAGTTGCTGCTTCGCCATTTTCTTACCTTCGAAAAATTGAATACAATGTTTAGCGACTTACATTTTCTTTCAAAAAGTATTCTAATAATTCCCTTCTTCATTGTCGTCCAAGCATAGCAAACACTCTTCTACGTAATTCATTTTGCTCAGCGACCTTCATAATTAAATTTGAAATGTTCACGTAGTTTAAACAAACAATATAATAAAGAATAACATATATTAATATTGAGAATTTTAAATTGGTTGGTGCGTATATAAAATAAATCAACATTTTGTTCATCTAATTTATTGGCACACATTATAAGACGGGCTTTTTTCTATTAAAATTGGTTTCATATAGTCACCATTGATTTTATATACAGTCAAATCTTGTTAGCGAGCAAAAATTGCATAGTGACGGATTTATTTTCTCAAGTTACTTATCAGCTCAAAGCTCTTAAAAATCGTCAACTGGCACATCTTTTTTTGTTTGATCACGTGCACCTCGTTATCTAACTGGTCGTACGCTTCCATCACACTGGCTTTTCTATTACATAAACTTCAGTGCGTTGCTCCAAACGTGCTGGGCTTCCTCGACAGTTATATTGTCGTCTTTCCTGGCTCTTCACATAACAGCATCTCCTCTGCAATTTCTTTCCGTGTAAAAGTCTCGCCAGTCTCGAGGTGCTTATCGGCTCTGAGAAAGTCAGAGAAATCGATCTTTACTTTCTCGCGCGTCTTTTTCTCGGCAGACAGAGCTTCCCAGATATCAAGCAGCCCTGCAACCTACACCTGCTCTTCAATAAACTTAGCTTTCACGAAACAGTTCAACTCTCTATTTCCTGCTTATCTTTCTGGCCAACTTGGATTGATTTGGCTCTCACTTCAAGGTAACGATGATGTTCTACTTTTCCTCTATCATTAAGTTAGTTTGCTTGCACTTTTGAGCTGACATTATGGGTTGAATTTGGAAAAAAAATGATGTCACTATGTTTATTTATACTCGCGCTTATGAGTTTCGGTTGAAGACTTCGCTGTACGTGCTGCTATTATCTGGAAGAGGCATTGCGTATTTGACCTTGACACACAAAAATACAGACTTCTCAGTAATCATGTTTTTAAAGTCACACAATAGTGGCATAGTAAATTTATTTTGTATTTAATTTTGTCGGAACCTAGTAAAAGCGGTTTAATAGCGAGAGTCGTATAATTGCGAGGTGGCATGGTCACGAGATTTGACCGTACTTAAATAGTTAAGAATAAAAATTTTTTATAAATAAATTCGAATTACGTGTAATTAAATCATTATAAAGGAGAAATGTTTTTATTTTCTCGATATCTTGTTATTGTTGTGAACATTGCATCAAAAATTACATAATCATAACTTAATTGATACTTAAAAACAGCTTTCAACCAAATTTTTAAAGAAACTTAAGATCCTACTTAATCTCAACTGTATTTTTTAATATTTGGTAATATAATGTATGGTTAAAAATAGTGTTAAAATTCTTTTGATTGAGATTGTCGGAGAAATTCACGATACTTTTATTCATAATCGTTTTTCTTATTTTCATGCACAAAGATTGGATGGAAAATTTATGTTGGATAAAAGGTGATGTTTTAAGTATTGTTCTTTTAAAATTGTTTTTGTAGTTTCCATCACGTTGAATATTTGGCGTAATTTCAAAATGAATAAAGGAAATGATAATATGCACCATGTGTTACTATTAAACTATTGTAAAAGGAAAAAAGATATATGTATAAAATATAGTCAAAAAATGATATTAAAAATTTTTATTTTTATTTTATAAATTTAATAATATTTTAATAATAATATTTTTAATATGCACTACGATATGGACTATCAAAATGCTGACTTTAAATTGACTTTTTACATTTTTGCACATCGTCAATTAAAAGTAGACCCATTGGCTATAGAAGCTATTTCAATAAAATCAATTATTTCTAAAAATTTTTAAAAATTTGGTTATTTAAATAAATGAATTTTCGTTCGCTCAGTCAATTTAAACTCCCCTTAAGAATATTAATTATAATTGGCTACTTTTAAAACGCTCCAAAAATTTTATAACCATACCTAAAAGGATATCGCTTTTAGTATTTTTAAGGAATATGAGGCCATATATCAACTCAGACAAGATTCAATTCATTCAAAAGATTACATTGTTATAATGTTAAAATGCCCAATAATAATAATTTTTATCAAAAATGAATAGTCCTGCTAGGAATCCATGAGAAATAATAAATCGGAAGACCATTGTTGTCCATCACAAAATTATAGTTTTCGTTGGGTGCCTGCTAATCCAACAAATATTCCTAATATTTTAGAAACGGAATATTATTTATGTTACACCAATATTCCTTGTCAATTACAACATTCACCACAAGCTTAAGTATTAAATCAATAGATTTTCGACTGGAAAACAACTTTTTTACGAACCTGTAAGTACAACATGATCTCAGAAATAGCAAGCGTATTTTACAAAAGTTGTATGTATATATCTTAATCCGAAACATTTCTTTATATATGTAATAAAGGGATTAACGTTCAAGATAACACAATTTTTTAAAAAACAAATCTGAAATTTCCATTCTTGAAAACCTCTTAGGGAAATGTGTGATTGATTCAGCTTTCGACTATGAATTCCACTGTCTGAATTTCAAAAACATTAAACAAATGTCGAATTATATTATTTTGACTTAGTCTTTCAGTCCACACTCCTGCTGGACTGCTGACAATGAAATTCCACTAGACGCATTTTTATGAATGATTGTTTGAAACAAAATTTGTTTAATGATTATAAATCAATTATTGACCAATGTACAGAAAAAAATTTAATCAACATTAATTAAATCCCAATCGTGCTTTACTTAATATCGACCGAAATGAAAAGTTCAAGGTAATTCTGGTTCTGGTTTATTATTATCATATCTTTGAGTAATTACTAAGCTATCACCGTTTTCGATATCAGCTCGATTCATTGAAAATAAAGCACAATAGATAAAAATGTTTATTTCACAAAATATTTTTGAATGTATCGTTATAAATAAAATCCATTAGCCTAAACTTAAACAAAGAAATATTTTAAACGAAACCTTTAATTAAACGTTTCAAAAAAAATTATTAAGAAATTTTTTATAAAAAATACAAAAATTAAACATTTGATTTTAATTTTGTAAACTGTTTTAAATACAATCACAAAATAAAGTTTCAGATATTTTGATTTTTAAGTTTCAGACAACCCAGAGATATTTATTTTCCAAAATCGAAACGAAGAAATTGTCTACAACAAGTAGAAACGAAGTTACTCAAGGATTACCATGATTGACAAAGTTGACTACCTCATTGAATTAGACAAAAAATTGATTTACATAAAATCTCAAGTAAGTCTACATACTTTTTATTCATTGAGAATGAAGAAACCTATTTCTAATGTCTTTTAAATGAAAGTGCAACACAAAAATGTGAATGATTTCACCAAGCATGAATGAAAGAGTTTTTAAGCAAATAAAATTAGATAATTTGTTAATTTTTCATGGTAGCATGTTAAATTAAATTTCTAAGCGATTTGATTGGATGAATTACAATTATAATTCAACCAATCTCAATTACCTAATTACTTTTATTAAAACAATTACCTATTTTTTTCTTAAGAGATGATTGTAGTTTTAAACTAATGGAACATTTATAATGACGTTAGTATTTTATATATTATAT